>CM025247.1:21352191-21368235 GCA_013677275.1 Gossypium schwendimanii | reverse complement strand
AAATTTTGCCTACGTCCTCGGGCACTACCAAATATATTTCACTCCAAAATACAAGTGAGAACTTACAAAGAGAGAGAGAAAATAATGCCTTAAGTAGAGAATGAAAATTTGGGATGATAAAGAAGAGAAATGGTTAGGCCTAGTTATAGTTAAGGTTTAGGGATCAAAATTGCAATTATCTTATGCCAAATCTCAATCCCACATTTGGTGCCTTAAATCTCAGATTTTGATACCAATATCTTTCTGATACCCATATCTTTGACTTTCTATAAATATGGATGATTTCCAATATTCTTAAACATCCATTCCAATTACTTTGTGACCACTCGGTCTTGGAATAAGCTACCATACATCATTCTTTTCAAGCTAATTATGTTCTTTTTGCATGGCTTGAGTCTACTTTTCCTCTTCAAGGACTTCTTGACCTTTTTAGGCTCAATAGAGGATTTATAGCATGCAAGTCTAACTATATCTTGATAGTTTGTCTTAGACTTTCCTCTTGTCCTTACCCTCCATCTAAATCACTAATAACATAATCTAAGGAATGGTTTTTTTTCACCTTTGATTATGGTTTAGGTTGAGAAATATCATCATTTGATGGGCTTCATCATCATTTATTTTGATAGGTTGGTCAACTATAGATGCTTGAGACACAAGGTCAGATATTGGCTCAGTTGCAACTTGCTCAATATCTAGCACAACAAGTTTATCATTTGCATATTCAAAGGTAACATTAGATGAATCACTTTAACAAACAGATTAAATGACTCCATGATAAACCTAGTGCGCTTGTTTTACACCATGAATGCCTTGCTATTATTGAAATATCCTAGAAAGATCTCCTTACCACTTCATGCATCAAGCTTTCCCTTATAAACTCTATCTTTGAGAATGTAACTAGTGCTTCTAAAAACATGGAAATATGACACTATATTATTACTTCCTTTCTACATTTTGTATAGGGTCATCCTCATTTTAAGCCTCAAAAGTACCTTGTTAATCACATGGAATGTTGTGTTAAAAAATTTAGCTCAAAACTTGTGAGGCCTTTTTTTAAAAAAAAACTAACATCATTTCAGCCATCTTTGGAATTGTTTAATTCTTCTTATCAGCCATACTATTCTCTAAGGAGTATTTGGCTTTGAAAACTTGTACTACATCCCTTTGTTTTCATAGAAATATAAGAACTTTTCATTCTTCATTCCCTTTCATCATCGCTCATAATTTTCATTCCCAAGCATACCTTGAGCAATCATCAACACATACAAACAAAGATGTTTCTCTTACCACCTAAACTCTCAGTGTTCATAACTCCAATTAAATTTATATGCAAGAGTTCTATGGGTCCAAATGTTTGTATCAATTGCAATTGGGGATTTGGATTAGATTATTTCTTAAACTTCATGCAATCTTTACATACTTTTAAAATGACTCCTTTAGCTTTGGCAATCCCCTCACTACGTTATACCTTACCAAATGATACAAGCCTTGAAATGAACATGTCTTCATTCTCTCATACCATAACTTCATATTAGAATAGCTCATACGTTTGCATGTTATGGGTTCAATCAATCTATAGTAATTATCTAATGTTCTTGAACCCTTTATGGCTATCTCATTTGAGTTGTTGGTCATCAAATGTTTGTCCATTGTGAAGTTTTCAAGCATACCATAAATGGCTATGTTTTGTTTTGCTTTAGAGGTTTCTTCATTGGTCACAACTCATTTGACCTTGGAATTTATAGGATTTTTGTTTACATCAAGCCTTTCATGCCTCTTAATTAACTTCTTAAATACCCTATTAAAGTTATGAGTAAGAAGGGTCATTTGCTCCTATAGATCTTTTATGGCATATTTTCAGTTGCAACAAGGGATGTAACTTTCAAAAAAATATTCTTATACTTTTTTTGCCTTTGCTTTTTCTTGTCTTATCAAGATTCATCTCAAAGATTCTCAATGAACCTATGAGCTTTGTTGGGTCGAACCCGGATTATGCAATGAACTCGAATGAAAAATGAGAAAATCGAATACAAATATTTAATTTGGAAAAAGCCCTCCGAAGGGGATAAAAAACTACAAGTAAAGAAAAACTTCACTGAAATGAAAAAAAACCTAAAAGGGAGTAGTAGATAGAGAAACAAATCAAACCTGAACCTGAAATACAAAGGTTTCCCAAAATTCCCAGAAGCTCTCTTAATTTTTTTGTTCTTATTCTGAACTATATAAGGTTGCTAAAAGGCCCATTTATAAGCTAAAATTTGGGTACGATTATGACTGAAACATCCCTATAATAACCAGAGTTTAACTAGGAAAATATATCAGAGTTTAACTAAGAGAAGAAATCTGATTGTGTAAGGAACTCATCACCATGTCGTGACGTGGCTATCGGCTCATTGTCATGCTAAGCTTTACGTCATCAGGATGAGGCATTTCTTCTCATCGGGATGTTATGGTTGTGTCATCGAGACGACACCTTTTCCTCATTGGGATGTCAACTTTGTTTTGACCAAGAATGTGAGGCACACTCTAAAAGTCTCCACCTTGGCTCGTATTTTCAAAGTGCCTTCTTTGTCGATCCCCGCTAGGGGCCTAACTCGATCTCTGTCGAATGCTTACAAAGTCCAAACAGTGTTTGAACTTAGAAATTGGAAGACTCTTCATCATCATATCAATTGGATTATTGTTTGTGTTCATTTTGAGAATCTGAACATCTCTTTAAACAATCACCTTTCTAAAAAAGTTGCACTGAATATCTATGTGCTTTATTCTTTCATGGTTCTGATCTTTTGTGAGATATATGACACTTTGACTATCACAATATACGACAGTCTTCTCATTTCTATCAACCAGCTCTCTGAATAAACTTTTCAACCAAGTGGCCTTTTTCACAGCCTCTGTGATAGCAATATATTCAGTTTCGGTAGTTGATAAAGCCGCAGTGGCTTGAAGGGTAGCTTTCTAACTAATAGTGTGATTTCTGAAAGGGAACAAATAACATGTGAGAGATCTTTTTTTGTCTAAGTCTCCAACATAATCTAAATCTACATAGCTGACTAGACCATCTGAACATCTTTCAAATTCCAAACAAGTACTGAAAGTCCCCCTCAAATATAAAAAAATCCACTTCATAGGTTGCTAGTGTAATTTGTTGGGTTTGGTCATATATCTACTTACTAAACTAATAGCATGTAATATATCGGGACGATTACAAACCACAACATACATTAGGCTTTTTACTCCACTAGAATAAGGAACCGACGACATGTACCTTTCTTCATTTTCGATTTGTAATGCGTATAAAATTGAAAGTCTAAAGTGGACAGCTAAGGGAGTACTTATCGGTTTAGAGTGCTGCATTCCAAACTGCTCAAGAATTCTCTCGATGTATTTCTGTTGTGAAAGAAATAGCTTCCTGAAGTGTCAATCTATCGAAATTTCCATCCCTAAATTTTCTTGGCTGTACCAAGAGCCTTCATCTCGAACTTAGAATTAAGCATGGATTTAAGTTACTCAATTTCGGATGGATCCTTGGCTTCTATTAACATATCATCACCATAAAACAAGTAGTAAATAAATGATACATCATATAAACATTGTAGATACACAGAACTTTAGCACTTGCTTCGAGCAAAACCAATACTTAACATGAATGAATCAAACTTTTTGTACCACTGTGGAGGAAACTGCTTTAAGTCGTATAAAGATTTTCGTAGAAGGAAAACAAGGTCTTCCTTCCCTTTGATTTCTAAGTATTCTGGTTGTTGTATATATATGTCCTCATCCAAATCCTCATGAAGGAATGTATTTTTTTACATGAAACTGCTCTAACTTGAGATTGTTTGATGCAACAAGAGCTAGCAGGTCTCGAATAGATGTATGCTTCACAATTGGAGAGAAAACATCATGAAAACCAACTCCCTCTACTTGACTGTAGCCCTTTGTGACCAACCTTGCCTTATATCTCATGTCACCTTTACCCGAACCTTCTTTCTTCATGAACACCCACTTGCAACCACTATTTTCTTCCTGGTGTGTGGTTTAACAAGCTGCCATGTCTCATTATTTTAAAGAGACTCCATCCCTTCTTCCATGGAAATAATCCACTTGTTTGAATTAGAAACCCAAATTGCCTTTGAATAATTCGAATAGTCAGCTAAATCGATTCTTTCTACAACATTTAGAGCATATGCTATGAGATTTCCTTTACAGTATTTTTGTGGCAGTTTAATATCTTGTCATTTTCTGTCACAAGCTAACTTAAAATCTTGAAGTTGAGATGTTTGGGTCTCTAATTGCGATGTAGAAGCATCGAAAATGTTTTACTGTATCAAAGAAACGTCAGTTTTGTAATTTCTTCATGTAATCGTGATGAGCCAATTGTCCTTCTCAGGATGTCACCCCTGTTCGTCACGTCGTTGTGATGACAGGATTCTGATGACGTGGTGCCACTGTCTGTTTAGGTCTTTGGCTCCACCTTTCTTAAAACACTTGACTTTTTGGTGTTTTTATGACCGAAGAACCCCCTTTTGGATAGATTCATCGATGTTTCGACAAATGTAACATCTCTACTGATGATGATCTTACTCAATTTTGGGAATTGTAACTGTTCACCTTTTATCTCGACCGTGAAACCTAGAAAGATGCACTTTACTGCTCTTAGTTTAAGCTTTCGTTGACTAAATCGAGCATATGCAGGACAACCGAATACTCAAAGTTTAGAGTAATTACGAGGATTTCTGAACCAAATCTCTTCAGGAACCTTTCCATCCAAATCTCAATGTAGAGATCAGTTCACCAAGTAGCTTGCCAGATTAACTGCTTCGTCCCAAAACTCATTTTCTAAAACTGCATTGAAAAGCATACATTAGGCTTTCTCAAGTAACGTTCTTTTCATCTGTCACATCTTGAAAATGGGGTTATTAGAATCAAGCTCGCGAAATAAGTGAAAGGTCATGCCCAAACTTTTAAGTTTATCTTTGTGTTTTTAAGACAAGAATGAGCTGGTGGCTCACTAGTAAAAAGAAAACAAGGAGACAATGTAATTGGCATAGAGACCCGAGTACGATTGCATTTCCTTGCATAACTTTTATTTTTTTGCAATTTTACCTAAAACCCTATTATAAATATGTTTTTTTTTTTGTTTAGTTTTTTTGGCTTATTTACTTTACCTCTATACCGCCCCTCTTCCCTGTTTCTTTCTTTTTTCTTTTTTCTTCAATTCTCTTTTCTTTTATCTATTTTGCTATCCCTTAAACTCTTATTAAACTTTTTTGTGCTGCCCATCTCTTCACTGTTGCTACCGAATCTAGCAGTCAATATTGGTCGAATTTAAGTTGGCCTTTTTTCAAGTTTCATTCGTTCTCTATTTCATCATTCATATTTGAAGCAAAATAAGCATAAGTGCCATTTTTGTGAGATTTAAATACTTTTTCTTCATTTTTTATCCTGTTATGGCCGAAATCCCTATGTGTTGGGTGTGTGTTCGTATCCAAGTTTCACATTTGAATTGGAGAGGTGTCTCGGATGATTGTTAGTGTTTCGAAATTGTGTTTCTAGGTGTGTGTTCTAAACATTTGTGATCGATGGGTATTTTTGTGCTATAACCATTGAAGAGTAGGAAAATCGAGTGTGGAATTTGGACCACAAGACCTGTCCACACGGGCGTGCACTGCACATGGGCAGTTGGTACAGCCGTGTGCCACTATTTTGTTAGGGTTAAAGTAGGGGCACATGACCTAGTGAGGGTTACATGGCCTGGCACATGACTATGTGACCAGTTTTGAGAAAATTTATCATTTTACACACGGTCATAATGAGTTACACAACCTCCCCACACGGCCGTATGACCTTCTATTCCAATATTTCCCTCTATTTTGCAATATGTCCTTTTTTAGTCCTTAAGTAATTCCCTGCATGTTAAAGGTCCTGTAAGTAGGATTCAAACACTATTACTGTTATTTGATTTTATGATTGTGTTTGACGTGTAATTGCTTGTATGGAAGCATTTGAATTGCTATTGTTTATATTGTTTTCTTGAAAATCATGACATTGAAATTGTTGAATCGAAAGCATGCCATTGATTGTGTTACTGTATTGTTTAGCATGATATGTGACATTCATGACAAGCCATATTGCATTGCATGGTGATTGGGATGATTGGATTTGGAAGGGCTCTATAGAGATTGGCGACAGTTAAAGTTCACAATATTGTTGTAAATATACAGTACCAGAATGTTGTAGGAGATTGTTTGTTGTTGGCTTGACCACATTATTGGCTGCTGTTATCGGCAAAATCATTGTGTACGCACAAAATTATCACTGTACTATCCTTCTTTATCGGTGGCTTGACTACATGATTGGCATTTTATCTATACATTACTGGTAGCTCATCTACACTTACACTGGTAGTATATCTACGTTACTCTGGTTTATTTACATTATCGACAATTTGTCTGCATATTGTTATTGGTGGTTTATCCACACTGAGCTATAGCTCATAATAGTTTTGGTGAATCGGTAGATGGGTTTTAGGGAATTCGTGGTGTGTAGCGGTTGGATGGGCAGGACCTTTACGCTGATATTCATTAGAACATGCCATGCATAATTGTTTCAATTATCGAGTACTATGATGCTATGGTCTTCTGTGGTTTTCAGTTATTATTTGTTTATTATTTGGGTTTACTGTAAAATTTGATTGTCTAATTGTCACTACACTGTTTACATCTATTCTCGACTCACACTTGAACTTCATAGCTCACTCCCTTAGTTTAACATTTTTTAGGTAATCCACAAAATTAGGGCTTGGACTTAGCATTCGAAGGTCTCAGTTGGGTTTTTAGCTAAACAACGTTTCTTAAATTATGTAACTTTACATTCATTTGGGACTGTAATTATTTTTACATGAATTGTGGCATGGGGTTAAGTTTGGGATATTTTAGAATTATCATGCATGGATATCATACAACTAGATTGTTTTTTTTATATAGCAAGTCACGATTGATTATAAATTTATTGATTTATTGACGAATTTAAAAATTCAAAATTTTCGTACAAAACTATTTTTGAAACTCCAGACAACGATTTAACAATTAGAGAAGTTTGTAAAATTAATAAGCTACTTTTTAATCGAACTTTAAATAACTTGGAAAAAACTAAAGTTTTATAGAATAAAGAGAAGCCCGCTATCGATTTTTTTGGATTATATAAGCAAACGATTTAGTATTTAAGTTATTGAGAATTGAACCATTTTTACTAGGCCATTTTTGTGGCCTTGTAACCTTCAGAATCCGACTATAAGTTCTAGGTTGGATTAGGGAGGTTACATCAATCGTTCGACTACACTATTCTGCTACGGGGTACTTACAATTCTGTGGTGTCTTTCAATTCCTTCTAGTTTGCAGAAATCATTAAACTTAGTTGAACAAAACTCAAGCATAGTATCCATTCTAAATTGGTTTACGGTCTTCCTTGTTTGTTTTTCCAACAAAGCCTTCTACTTTTTGAAGATCCTGAAGATTTCATTCTTATGCTTAAGGAAATAAACCCAAACTTTCCTGGAGTGGTCGTCGATAAAAGTTAGAAGATATATTCTACCTCCTTTGGAGATGACTAGAGCTGGACCCTATAAATTGAAATGAATATAATCGAAGGCCCTTTTACTCTTATGCACTATCGAATCGAAGCTAACTCGTGTCTACTTTCCATAAATGCAATGCTCACAAAAATCTAACTTTCCAACTCTGGTGCCTGTAAGAATACCCCTTTTGCTTAAAACAATCATACCTTTTTCACTCATATAACCGAGTCGTATGTTCCACAGTTGGGATGGTTTAGAATTCGAAACGAGCAGATTTTATCGTGTCGTTGCAGCGTCAGAGGCTTCTTCATTGAGACTTTGTCACGTCGTCGTAATGTCCCGTGTCTCTTCATTGAGATGTGGTGATGGCTTCTCCTTTGCTTTCGTAATTGCTGCTAAACTAAACACTGTTGCACCTTGCAGAACGTATAGGTTGCCAAATTTTTGTCCTCTCATCAGAATAAATAAAGGCTCTACGAGATATCTTTGAGTTATTTGACTCGATGACGACTCTGCAACCAATCGAGTCTAAGATTCCTAATAAGATTAAATTTTCTTTAAATCAATCACATGCTTGACATATGATAGTGTTTGAATATTTATGTCGTGCATCATAATTTGTATTCTTTTGACTTTTATTATCTTACGTGGAGAATTGTTCCCCATCAGCACAACTCCACCTTCAATTGAACTGTACATGGAGAACTAGTCCTTGTTGGGACACATGTGATAGGAGCACCCTGAATCAAGGATCCACTCAGATGTTATCTTGGAGTTTTCGCTCAAAGGCACCAGTAAGAAATCATCACCTCTATCTTCAGCTATACTAGCATCGGCTACATCAGCTTTCTACTTTTCTCTCTCATCATTTTTGGTGGCCCTCTTAATTTTATTTTGGAGTTTAAAACATTTTGCTTTAATGTGACCCTTCTTTTTATGATAGCCACATTCCTTATCGTGATTCGTTGACTTAGATCTCACCCCTGATCTTCTTTGACTCGAATCTTTAGATTGTTTTCTTCCTCTAGCAACCAAAACCGAGGCTTGCCCATGTGATTTTTTCTTCACACATAACTCGTTGTCAAGTTTTTCCTTACTTAAAAGATTTCCCTTCACGTCCTCAAATGAGAGTCTCTTTCTGCCATAATTCAGGGTTTCCCTAAAAGTTTTGTATGAAAGGGGCAAAGAACAAAGTAGTAACATAGCCTGATCTTTGTCATTTATGTTGACCCCGACATTCTTTAGGTCATTAAGGAGAGTTAAAAATTCAATTATGTGATCCCTAATAGACTTACCTTCTGCCATACAGAATGAATATAATCGTTGTTTTAGCACTAAGCCATTTTTGAGCAACTTTGTCATATAAAGGGCTTTCAATTTCCTCCTCAAGGCTGTTGCCATCTTTTTCAAAAGTACCTTATGTAATACATTGTTAGTGTGGCACAACTTAACTGTTGACAGAGCATTCTCATCAAGCTCCTCCCATTCTGTCTAGTCTGCATCTGCGGGCCTTTTCCCTATAATTACCTTTTTCAAACCGTTTTGAACCAGAATTGCCATCATTCGAACCTGCTACAAGATGAAATTTGTAATCCCATCGAACTTCTCGATATCGTACCTCATTGCCATCTCTAAACAAGTTGAATGCGAAAAATTAAACTAAGCTCTATTACTACTTTGTTGGGTCGAACCCGAATTATGCAATGAACTCGAACAAAAAAAAGATAAAATCGAACATAAATATTCAACGTAGAAAAACCCATCCAAAGAGGAAAAAAACCATGAGCAAAGAAAATTTTCACTAAAATAGAAAAAACCGTAAAAAGGGAGTACAAGATGGAGAAACAAATAAACCCTGAACCCAAAATACAAAGGTTCCCCGAAATTTCCATAAACTCTATTAATTTTGTTGTTATTCTGAACTATCTAGGGTTGCTAAGAGGCCTATTTATAGGCTAAAATTCTTGTACAATTATGACTCCCTAGAATAATTAGAGTTTAACTAGGAGAGAAACTCGATTGCGTAGGGAGCTCGTCCCCACATAGTGACGTGGCTATCGGCTCGTCTTGATGCCAGACTTCGTGTCGAGGCATTTCTTCTCGTCGGGACGTCGTGGTCGCATCGTCCTGACAACGCCTTTTCCTTGTCAAGACATGAACTCTATTTCGGCCAAGAATGCAAGACACACTCTACAAGCTCTTTAACCCTCATATTTTCAATGTTTGTTGTTTTTTTGATAGTTGCCACATTGATTGAAAATTTCTCAAGCAAAGACCTTAGCACCTTTCACATAAGCTTTGGATTTGTCTATTAATCTCTTAGTGAATACTAAAGAAGCCCGATTTGAAATATCACAAATTTGCATTGAATTTTTGCTAGGTCTCATTCTCCTGCATCCTTTGAGTCTCGATCCTCATAGTTCAAAAACTTGTTATGTTTGTGAGGCCTTACCTAAGTGGAATCCTTTATAAACAAGTACAATTTAAGTTAAATTCACTCACCAAGTTGCAATTCCACTTCTATACTTCAAACTAGATCATTCCCCTTTAAATATTTTCTCCTTGAAAACTTAGATGTAAACTGATGAATACAATTCAATCTACTTACAGTTTTTGTGCGCGCACGTGCACACAAACACACAAAAAATGAAAAATTAATTCCTAATTGAACGAATAAAACACTCTTTCTCATATCTAACCTACATAAGCTGTCAATATATATTCATATAATGCTTGTTGAATTACCAATAATATGAATCTCTAATTGCATAAAAATAACTATTAAAAAGTCTTCAGTAAAATAGATAATCAAAGAAAGCTTTTAGTCATCAAATTCCTTTAAAAGTCAAATCTCCTGTTTAAGGAAACTTGAAGTGTATTAAAAGACTAAATCAAATCTTTATTTGAGTTAATTTTTGCAAGTAAAATCTTCACTTATCAACTACTAAAATCCTTCAAAGATTAGCAATTAAAGGTTAAAATAGATTTAGTCAAAATATGTCATTTAAACATGACAATTTAAATGATCTATCCTATGTTCTTTTAAGTTGCAATTGACAATTATAACCGACACTAACAAAGACTTTTGACTTGTTTAACTGTCAAAAAAATTCTTAGTTAAAATCTTTCACTTAAAATAGCTTCAAATGTAATATCAGAGCTCGAATTATAAGAACCGAGTTGAAAATCTTTTTGAATCAATACTGGAAAATAATATAGTCGAATGTGAATCTTTTGGCTTTGAAATCAAGTGGAACTTTTTGTGGAAAAGTGGGAACTTGTGGCTAAAATCTATAGAAAGTACATCGAAATGGGTTCTTTTTTATTAACTCTGTTTCTTTCCAAAACACAATGTTTAAATCATTCGAATCTTGATTACTCAACATACTATAAATATTTCATATACCGGTAGAAACATTGTCAAGATTTTTCCTCCTTCCTAAACTCTATAATCTTTTCTCAGTCTCAGGATATTTCAGACATTGGAAGTTCACCATTTTCCTGACATGTTTGAACCCGACATGAAACAAGCATGTTGAAAGTGAGCTCCGGTGAAGATGGTTACCTAAACAACTGGATTCATACTTGTGATTCATGTCAAGCAGCCGCCTGCACACTTTATTGCCACACTGACTCCGCTTACCTCTGCCATGACTGCGATAAACATATCCATGGTGACAATACTACGGCCTTGCCGCACCACCGTGTGTGGATTTGCGATGCCTGCGAGGCTGCTCCAGCTGCTGTCACTTGCAGTGCTGATGCAGCATCACTTTGCATCGAATGTGACATCCAAGTACACTCGGTTAACCCTTTGGCTAGCCGCCATACCAGGGTCCCTATACCTCCGATCTCAGGTCAAATATGTTCGTCGTCAAGCGTTCAACAGGATGGTCAGCTGCCAGGAACCATGTTCGACACCAAAAACGAAATTGCAGCCCTTACTATGGAGCTGAATCTAGAAATCGATGAAGACGAAATGGATTCTTGGTTATTGCTTGAGCCTGGAAACACTGACAACCAGACCATGAGTGGATTCACCTATGGTGAACAACTTGATGAGTACATAGACGTTGTCGATACATGTACCGAGTCATTTGGCCCAGAACAGTCCTCTGATCAGCAGCAACTTGTGTGTGTGAATTGTCCAGAAGATAGTGGAAGTGATAGTGTTGTTCCTGTTCAAACTTTGAGAACTAAGAATCAACCACTACAAGAAGAGACACAATTGCAGAAACAGCAATTGCATAGTACTTACTTCAATTCAGAGCAGAGCGGATCAAAAAATGCATTCACTAATTACCCTTCAAGCAGTCTAAGAGTAAGATCCTAGACATTCTAAATTAACTTTACATTTGCTTTTCCGACAACTTATGATTTGTCTGTTCTGTTCATAACTGTGAAACAAAAAGATCTATGCATATGTGTTTGATTCTTTGTTCCATTGGGAAATGAATTTTTAAGCTTTACTAACAGTTCATTAATTGTTATTGAAAATGTTGTTGTTGGGGGTGAAATACACTCAGGGAGCTCAGCTGCTTCAGGCTAATGGCATTTATCATATACATGTAAGTCCATTCCATTAATTCCGAAGCTCTCTGAAGTTTTCTCACTGGCCAAACGCAGCAACAGAATTCAGGATAACGATGGCTTTTCATTTTTTTTTTTTCCTCAAAATTTACCGTTATTTCCCCGAATTATCAGGTCATCTTAAGCTTTTTAAACTTATTTGTTGCTTCATTTAGGTCCCCATGCTGATGATCACTCCTGCTGGCATCCCAAATTCATACACTGGATTTCCAGCAACAACAACAACGACAACTGAAATCCTCCCAAATCCTTGGCTTCTAATGCCATTGCAATTCACATCAATGAATAGGGAAGAAAAGGTTCTAAGATATAGAGAGAAGAGAAAATCAAGAAAGTTTGAGAAGAAAATAAGATATGCATCCAGGAAAGCTTATGCAGAGACTCGACCTCGTATCAAAGGCAAATTTGCAAGGAAAACAGATAAGGGGATTGAAGATGATCAGATGTTCTCAAAGGAAGATAATGGATATGGTGTTGTTCCATCATTATGAACGAGTGCAATAAAATATGAGGCTAGGATTTGAAAAGAAAAACTTTTGATAATGGAGATTATAGTTATTATCTTTCTTGTTTAGTTCCTACATCAGTGTATTGCTTTCCATGTAGTTCAATGAATGAGGGAATAAGTCATCAAAGTGAGTTATCAAACATGAATATGCTAATTTTTTTAATTTTTATTTCGAAAGATGCTCCTTCTTATTTGAGTTAAAAGTGAATAATATCTCACGCATTGAATGTGGAGTCCGGCCATGTGCCCGAATATATTTTCTTTATAGGTTTGTACGGTCCCTATATAATTTCACTTCATAGAGAATAAGCTTTAACCCCTTTTATGAATCAAATAAAGAAATATGTGAAAACGATGTTTGATAGATGATGATGTGATTAATCAAACTATATAAATTTCCAGACTTATGTCACTAGTTTAAAGAAAAATTTTGAGAATCCAGTTGTGATCTTTAAGAAAAAGTGATTGCACTTTTATACTTTTTTTTTTCTAAGATATGTGGACGTGGAAGAAAATTGATAGAAAGTAAAGAAATTGGATAATTGGGAAAAATTATTATTGTTGGTATTAAAAAGTATGAAATGATTGAGATGTATCGGAGGAATTGTTCATTTTTTTTACCCACTGGATAGGTAATTTTTCATGTTTTGGTGATTGTCAATTTATTGAACCATATCTATTGGCTGAGCTAAAATCGTGGATTATATGTAGCCCATCAATGAAGATCAGACCACTTGGATAAATATATTTGGAAAATCAGATTACTCGGATCAAGTCTATCTAATCTCTTAAATCAAGGAAGTTGGATGAAATTAGAATGTTGAAGTCTTAGCCGCCAACCGTTCTTGTTTACCTTTTTTGTTAAACCTTTGTGTTGTGGTTTTACAAACTAAGTTCTCAAGGGAGAATTTAGTGGTGAGAGTTCTAGTCTTTAAATGTTCAAAAGTGAGAAAATTTTCATTGGTGTGTGATAGATTTAGGTTCACTTGTTTATTAATTGTTTGACGGTAGTTTATATTTCTTACTAAGCTAGGATTTGCAGATGTAAGGAAACCAAACTGCATAAACAATCTTATTGGCCCTTGTTTTTGTTTTGTGTTTCAAAGTGCTTGGAGAAATGTTGTCTTCCCAGTCACTTCTACCAGTACTTAGCTTGTTACTTAGCAACTACTTCAGCCCAACAATCGGTATCAAAGCCTCCCACTTAACATACCTGGTGGAGATTTATGGTGTTGTTGTTCACAAGCTATGGAAGGATCATTAACCTTTCAACCCCTATGTTGGTGACTGGCCACTACCCTTATTGTAAGGCTTGTATTAAAGCCTATATCGAATCCATTGGTGAAAAAGCTTGTCGTTCAATTCTTACTAGATTGGAGCCACCTATGATGGAGAATGAAAAAGGAAGAGTTCCTAAACCTGAGGGTCAATGGACAATTGAAGAAGAATGCTTGACCAAGCATTGTTTGCAATTTTCTATGGAATTGATTTGCAAGAATTCAAGAGAGTGGCAAAATGTAATGTCGCCAAAATAGCATGAGATATACTTCAGACTACACATGAAGGAACAACCACTTTCAAACATTTAAAGATGTAAATGTTGATTTCCAAACTCGAGAACCTAAAGACGAAATAATTTCAAACTATTGGTGAGTTTTATTCAAAACTTTGTGATTTTTCAAACCAAGCCTTTGCTATGGGTGAAATGTAACACTTTGACACCCGACCTTATCATCAAGTCCAAGCTAAAAGGTGCCACATTTGTTGCCAGAGAAACTAGAATCCAATGTCATTATACGAATAAATACAAGTAAACCATGCATAATAAACATTTTATTATCCTTTTCGGGTCTTATACAAGCCTAAGAAAGCTCTTTTACTAACCCAGGGTCGAAATGGATCAAATTGTAAAGATTACAAAGTTTCAAGTTGACTTACGACTTCAGGGGTTTTCTATTCGCAACATGACTCTTTGACTTCATCGTGACCTCGAGGCTACATCGTAGTAACTTGAGCCTTGAACTAATTCTCACCATGACGTTGGAGGTATGTCACTGCAACGTGGTCCTTGTTGTTCAACAACTTCAATTTGGTACCTAAATAAATCTTACCAAAATTTCATCATTCTCATAAACACTAGTCTTAGGTCTCCAATTTCAGCCATTTACCATAAAAGTAAGCTTAATAGACAATGTTCAACCATTAACACATCTTTTATAAACCTAAACACTAATCAATTCATATGATCATCACATATACATTTACAACTTAACCATTTGTGACATTAAACAAAATGACCCTAGGTACATGCCATAAGACCAAAATGAAACACACTATACACAATTTTTTGAGTAAAAAACGATAGTATGGATGCTGACTTCAAGTCCCAGGGCTTTAAGGAATAACTGAACCTGCGCATGGAGAAAACAAATAGCATGCTGAGCAATAGAGCTCGGTGGTAGTTTCATGATTCAAGATATTATATATTAGTATAAATAGCATGATACAAAGCATGTGAACTCAAAATGCAACTTGCATATGTTCATATATATACATGAAAATGTGCCATTAGGTAACCCAATTTACTTAACATTTCAACATTATCATCAATTCTATACTTTTTCTACTCACCTTTCAATTACATATATATCAAAGGCATTACTTAAATCAATTTTTCATGATCTATTCCTTTACTTACCTTATACTTACCTTTCAATTCATTTCTAGAGTCTATCAAGTCGTTTACATTCGTTTCAACCCCTATTGCTCGATTTCACTTGTTTTGCATGATAAGATACATAGTTCTCATTTCAAATTCATATATGAAGATATTCAAAATCTTAAGCATCATATTAATTCATTTCTATATAAGTTATCAAACTTATTATTAATGACCCCTATTTACCTAACTTGGACGGATACACAGATCGTCTAACCAATACACCAAACTGGCATTGAAGTGCGTTAACAAAAAAATCAAGGGAAACTGGTACATAAAGTGCATATTGGCACATGAAGCGCATTTTGGAGCGCAAAACACATACTAGAACACGTAGTGCATCATGGCGCTTAAGCTCATAAACCCGTACAATCTAATCCTATGGTATGCCAACTATATCTGACTCAGCTGGACTAGTTAATAGGGTATTAATGTTCAATTCACATTACATTATTCACAATTCATCATCAATATATCATGTACCATAGCATATTTCAGCTTAATTTCTTATCAATTATCATATGCCAATTAAATCATACTATCTATTCTATTCAGTTTAATCTCTATTTCGACATTCAATCTCTGTTAGAGTATGCCCAAAGATCAATCATGAGATAGTTGTAATAACATACTTGATTTATCATGTTTATT
>CM025247.1:21339511-21351111 GCA_013677275.1 Gossypium schwendimanii | reverse complement strand
CGGTAATTTTGAAACCTTTATTTCACCCCGATTCGTTCCTCACACATGGATCCATGGTTAGGATCGCCAAATGTTTTACTTTTTCGCTGCGCCGTAGGGGTGCTGGCTTTCCAACAATCTCAACCATAGCAATTCAATCGAAACATTTCATATTATCGTAACAGACTCATCCCAATGATTCATCAATTAATAAGCATGCATACACAATCAAATATTTCTATCTTGAATCATAAAAGTACAAATTGAGGTTTCGCATTTCACTAACCGATGAATTTCGCTTTTCTTTTCCCTCTCGACTGTTCGGTGTTGTTGTTAGCTATGAATAATCAGAAAACATATCAAACAACCAATTTCCAGCCAAATCAAAATTAAACAAAAAGTTACCAAATTTTTTTAATTTATTCAATTTAGTCCCTGAAAGCGAGATAAGCATAACATTTAATTTAGGGCAACGGGTCAGAATCTAATTTCACCTTGACTCATTTGGGGCCTTCTATTTTCTATCCCTACCAACAGTTCATGATAGTTTTGCATTTTATTCAATTTGGTACGTAATGTACGAAACTAACAATTAAACTTTGCAAATTAGTCATTTTCATATACTAAGCTTAATTTCTAACAATTTAACACCAAATTCATTCAATTCTCAACAATGTCAAGTAACACCCTATACCCAACCTGATCGGCAGGTCTGGGTACCGAATGTCAAAATTAAACCATATTAATTTATAAAATTTTTAACCTAATTTATTCACGCACTTAGAATATATCAAAATTTCAAAATTTAACTTCTACCCTATTAAACATAACAATTATTTACAAATTTAAATTTAAGTCTTTAATATAGATACATCAAATCTAATTCTTGAGGTGTGGCCTCCAAGGGTGTCCTTTTGTATACATGATACAATTATGGCGTCGCTCGCACAACTTGGTGGTGTTTGGCTTGGTCCCTCTATGATCCTTGAATCCTTCATTAATTTTGCATTCAGAGTAATACAAGAGTAAGTCCAGATGAACTTAGTGAGATTTCACACAACAATAAACAAATGACTCTATACTTTTGGAAATGAGATATGTCACATCCTAACAATCGGGTTAGTAGAATTGGGATAGTGAACCAAGAGTTGTCACGCCCAGACTTTTAAGTTTTCTTTGCATATTTAAAAGAAGAATGAATAATCGGCCTAATGGTTAAAATTAGTGAAGTTTTGCTTGAGACTCGAGTTCAATTCCCCTTCCCTCGCATAATTTTTATTTTCTATAACTTTGCCCAAAACACTAGTATAAATATGTGCTTGTTTCTCTTTTGTTCAGCTTTTTGGCTCATTTGCTTTTCCTTTTTGTCATCCCGCTCTCTTCCCTTCTCTACAATTATATTATTCACCTTTCTCCTCACTTATCTCTGCCACTTTTATTGCCACCGCCATTGTTTTTCTTTTTTTCCTCCCATTGTCTTATATTGTTGCTGTCGAGACCATCATATTAGCCTTAAGTCAAACCTAAGTTAGCCTTCTTGCAAGTACTCATTTGATATCTATTTTCATCATTTGGCTTTGAAAATCCTGGAAGGGTAAGGGATAGTAATCAAGAATTGATTTCGTGTTCCCTCTTTCTTCTTTTTGTAATGGACAAAATTCCCATGAGTTTTCTGTTTATATAATTTGTAACCAAGTTTCAAATCTGAATCGGAGAGGTGTCTCAGATAATTGTTAGTGCTTTAGAATTGCATTTCCAGTTCTTTGTGTTCTAACTATTTGTGATCGGTGGGTGTTTCTATGCTCTAACCATATAAAATGTAGCAAAATCGAATGTGGATTTAAGACCACATGATCTGCCCACACTGGCATGCACTGAGCATGGGTGGTTGACATGACTGTGTGCCACTATAGATGTTAGGATTAATTTTTCGAAACACGACCTAGTGTGAGTTACACGGTCCTGTGACTACTTTTGGGGAATTTATCAATTGACACATGACCTCAAAGAGTTAGACGGCCAGTCTACATGACTATGCAACTTAGTAACATGGTTTATGCCCTCTCACATGGCCTAGCCACACGGCTGTGTGACCCCTATTTCACTATTTTTACCTCTATTTTATGAAATGATTCATCTTAATCCCTGAGTAATCCCCTGTATGTTAGAGATCCTGCAGGTAGAATTGAGACAGTGTTATCGTTATTAGATTGTATGATCATGTTTGACATGTAATTGCTTATATAGAAGCATGTTATGATCATGTATGATCGTGTTTAACATGTAACTGCTTGTATAGAAGCATGTTATGGATTGCTACTGTTTATACTTTTTACTTGAAAGTCATGACATTGAAATTGTTGAACCAAAAGCATGTTGAGCATGCTATTGATAATCTTACTATACTATTTAGCATGATATGTGACATTCATGACATTCCATACTGCAGTGCATGGGGATTAGGATGATTGGAGATGGAGGAGTTATGTGGAGATTGGCAGTATTTAAAGTCTGAATATTATTCTCAGTGCATTGCACCAGAGTATTGTAGGGGATTGATTAGCAGTTTGTATGCAATATATTGGTGGCTTGACCATATTATTGGTAGTTTATATGCACATTATTGGCAGCTTGCCTGAACTTACACTAGCAGTATATCTGCATTACTGTGGTTCGTCCACATTACCGGTAACTTGTCTGTATATTGTTATTGGTAGTTTATCCACACTGAGCCAAGACTCCTAATTATTTTGGTGATTCGATAGATGGGTTTTGAGGAACTCGTGGTGTGTAGCAGATTGATGGGTAGGACCTTTGCACAGACATTCATTAGAACATGCCATGCATAATTGTTGCAATTATCAAGTACTGTGATGCTATAGTCTATTGTGCTTTTCAGTTATTAATTTTTTTTGGGGTTTACTGTAAAATTTGATTGTTTGATTGCCACTGCATTGTTTACATATGTTTTCAACTCACACTAAGCTTCATAGCTCACTCCCTTAGTTTAACATTTTTTAGGTAATCCACAAAATTAAGGCTCGGACTCAGCATTCTGAGGTCTCATCTTTTTTATTTATCTAAATAACATTTCTTATATTATATTATTTTTTATTGTTTTAGGACTGTAATTATTTTTATATGAACTATGACATGGAGTTTATTATTCGTATATTGTAGAATTATCATGCACGGACATTATACAATTCAAATATTTTTTATAATTGGTCATGAATGAATTATAAATTTATGGATTTACTAACGAATTTAAAACGTCATATTTTCCACTGCAAAATATGATTCCCTTATTATTTCTACAATAATCTTCTTTTTTACTTAGCCCTTGCATCGAATCTCCTTTAAGGAAGACCCAATTTTAACATCTTCACTTGTATTCTCGTATATGACACATAGCTGATAGATATACCCCCTTTGCTTGCGGACTTGTACTCTATAAGATAGTCTTGTAGGATCTTTCCTTTTCAAAACATTTTGTTATGACATTTCCCAAAGCAGATAACCCTGGAGAACTATCTCTTTCTCAGATTTCGCTTCGAGGATTTTCCACTACAGATAGTCCCACACAGACTCCTCTTACTAAAATAGGCCTAACAGGTATCCTCTTCTTTAGTTAAATTTTGACAGATTCTCCACTAAAGATAGTCCTTGGTGAACATCTCTTGAGACAATCTTTGGCAGACTTACCCGTCTTTGGTTGCCTCTTATCCGCAGACCCTTAGGATTAAAATCCACCTGTTCGTCTCACTATCATACCTAATAATAATTTACTTGCCAAACACTGGCAAACTTTTAACAGTAGATACTTAAATACCTCGAAGAAGGTATCCCTTCCATTACCACTACTGCATTGAGACCGCTTATACTAATTCCTCTCATTGTCAAAATTTGGCGGATCCCATTATTAACAGGCTTTCCACATTCTCAAACAGTTCTACAAGCTATGATCATTCTGTTATGCTACTCGCTGCGAGAGTCATACAGTGATTTCCCCTTTTTTTGCTAACTCAGCTTCTTGGTTCACTATCCTAGCGGACTTCATTTATTGCCATAACCCAACTATGGTCTTGCATAATATGGTGTCATGTTTACTATCATAGGGGACTTTATATGTTGCCATAGCCCAACCATGGTGTTACACAATACGATGCCATGGTTACCCATGGACTTCTGATTCTGAGGAATCAATAAACCTCTTTCGAGGTGTCGCCCTAAAAGACCTATAAACTATTTACACGGTGTCGCCCGAAGGACCAGTCGGTAACCATCGTTCTGATGTCACATCATAGAGTCAATAAGCCATCATCACAGTGTCGTTCTAGTGAGCCAATAGATAACCGTTCCACGATGTTGCCCAACTCTCTTATCTTCTACAACAATCTGTCTACTCCTTCATTACGCCATCTTTCCCTAACTTCATCTATCCTGTCAAGGTAATTCTCTTCGCACACCGTATATAACATAATCATGCATTTCACGCAAATCAAAATACTTATGACATATAGTTTTCCACTTATTTAACATTATATCATAATCACATGATAATCAACAATCATACATACAAACATTCGTATAATTGCACCAAGTGCGCGTTCATAACATACTCATTCATCATTATCATACATAACAACGGATTCAGAAACTCATGGCAAACACAATACAAATCATTTAAGCAGCACAGTTTCATCAACGACCCAAAGGTAGAGTACAAAAACTCACCTGAATCCTTCATCCTCGTTAATTTAGCTTTACCAAATTCCAGAGCCTCCTTCATCTAGGCAGCTAAGCATGATAACTGTACATCAGTTAGGTTGAAGGCATTCAAAACTTAGAACCTCAAACGCAAGAGTATATAGAAGCTTATTAGGAATCCTTACATCTCTTGTCCTCTAATTCACAACGATAATAAGGATTAAGGGCTTAATATCTCAAGAAATTCTCTACTTTCTAGACTTGAATCTCACATTGTAAACGGAATTGTAAACGATGCAGATGAGAAGAAAAATTGTAAATGAATTTGAGAAGCAATCCATGTTAGGAATTTCCCTTCTCACCTAAATATATAACTCTTTTTGCACATTCTCCAAATCTCAATCATCCATCTACCAACAACCATTGTGTCTCCCATTATGGAACCAACCGGTTCTGTCTTAACCAAACTAGAATTGAAACCTAACTAATTTCCAAACAACCAATAAAATTTCTAAATATCCTAGTAGAGCCCATCGACTTAATGTTTGTTCAATTTGCTCCCTTCTTTTCTCTAAATTCAGGATCTTAAAGAAACTCAAGTGTGAAAAATCCCCCACCTTTAAAGAAAATTTCGTCCTCAAAATTTCCTCTTGTGACTAAATCTAAAAGCGGACTTCATGAAATACTCTCTTACTCCCTCTTATCATAAAGATAGGCGCCTCAACTTTTCCCTAGTTCCTTAGTGTTGTTTAGTTTATCACAAATTCACCTTAAACCCGTCCTGCTTCAATGGGAATTCATCTCTACTCCTTACATAGTGAATAACTATACAAGGACAACCTTACCGTTATCCAGGCAGAGCCTTTGGCTTACACCTTTTGCCAGATCGTGCTCAAAATAAAGCTACTTAGTGAATTCTTGTTGCCGAGCATCGAATTGGTGGGTACTCGCCAAAAATATGACTCTGGCGGTTACTCCTGCTTTTTTGGTTATCGAGGGGTTTAATAAAAGCCCTTCCCTTGGTCAATAATTATCAAAGTAAATTTGAATACCTAAACAGTTTATTACTTTTTTAACACAAAGCTTCTCTTAGACATTTTTTTATTTAAATCGAGACACAAGGGTAGGAAATCCTTCCATCCAAAATCATTTTTCCCCCATATTCCTTATTGTTTATGGTTTTTTTGGACTCTAAGTCTTCTTTCTCCCATTCCTTTCTTCTTCCTTTGGTTTTCCTCATCGGAGTTATTCTTCCTCTGTGAGCCTTTCCTGGTTTCCTGGTAATCCTTCATTTTTACTGTCTTACTTCTTACTTCTATATTAGTATGTCCAAATTTGTACCAACATCAGAAGGGATGGCCAGGGTTTCTCGGCCTCGGAGTTAGAGGGGTCACCAAAAAAGTTCTATGGTTGTAAATGATAACGGTCTATAATCCCAAGGGACTAATACTTTAGTTAGAATGCCCATTGTATAGATGCCTAACTACACAGGATGAGATGGTAAGTTACTTGGCGCCTGTGGTATTTGGTTGTTGAACTTCGCATAACACTTCAAGATCGTCGATGGGAAGAGACATTTGAGTGATTCTAGCTAGGGCCTGATACTACGCCTTTACATATTAGAAGCTGACTTCTACTTTCCTTTACACCCTTTCTTTTGTATAGCCCTTGAAGAATATAGGATTGCGACAGGGCAGTTGACTGGTCTATCCTAGTGGACCTTTGTGGTATACTTCCTGAACTGCAACAGTTAGAATGATCCACTCGTGCTTGGCGTCTTCCAGCACTTCTATTGTTTAAAGGTCATAACTTAGGGGCCCTCAGCTATAATGGTTTACTTTTATGTTTGTGAAGGCCGCGAACCCATACTCAAGGATTGGGCTCCAAATATTCACTTGGACAGCAATAAATTTATTTTGGTGAAAAGGAAACTTGCCAGCGGCTTTGGTTTTCCCACAAGATGGTCAATCCTAAGGAGTTTACTTGCCTCCAGGCCCAAGCCCTAGATACTGAGATCGTGGTAACGCAAGTTGAGAATTTACAACTTAGGCATACTGTAATACCCCCCAGACGAGCCTAGAAGTTATGGCATCTCAAGTGAAGTGATCGCCAGTATATCAATGAACTAGTGTTCACCAAAGAGTGTGTGAGCAGGGTGTTTGCTAGAAGAGTAGTAGTGTACACCAAAAGTTATGGTAAAGGGGTTCACCAGTGTCTTTACGAGGTAGGTTTGCTAGTGTGTTGGCGAATCT
This sequence comes from Gossypium schwendimanii, assembly GCA_013677275.1. NCBI lineage: Eukaryota > Viridiplantae > Streptophyta > Magnoliopsida > Malvales > Malvaceae > Gossypium > Gossypium schwendimanii. The sequence goes on along the minus strand of CM025247.1, from coordinate 21,344,170 downwards.
GGGTTCGCAGGTCAAAGATACAGTCAAACTTAGATTAGGAAAAATTATATAGTGTATCAAGGAATACTTTACATGGAGCTAACAACTTTCCGAAGCCAATTAGGGTATCCTAAGACTTCCAAGACTTCTGGGTCTATAAATAAGACCCTTAAATTCTCTGAATTCTTTACTGAATATTTTGTTTTCAAAGTACCTGTTCTTAGTTCAATACATAGCTATCAGGATAAGTCTTTGTCTTGTTGGGTGTGATTGTCTTGGTTCACATTGGATGAATTATGTATGTTTTGTTCTGTCTAAGTAATATATGTGTGTTTTGTTTCGAACCACTTGGACCGTCTACTAACAAGGACAAGGGAAAACTTAAAACTGTTTAAAGATCTTTGTTTACCAGTGAGTGATTGGGTTCTGTTATGAGTATGTTCTTTTCTAAGCTTTTAAAAGTATGAGTGGTTTGGAATTATTTAGAATATGGTAATTGCTATGATTTTTATTTTAACTAAATATGTTTTTTAAGAATTATGTTTTTTAAACAATTTTAATCGTAAGTTACTAAAAAGCTTTGTTTAAACTAAGATACTCTGTTTTCAATTACGATGTGAAAATATGATTTTAGCACAGTTTGTGCATACTTCTATGGGAGCTAAGGCTTTCAAAGAATGTTTTAAAAATGGTTTTATAATTTTTGTATCAATAAAGCTCCTCTGTGAGCTAAGGATAAGTTATGTATCAGCAAAGCTCTCTACATGAGCTTAAGTGATGAAGTTGTGTATCAGCAGAGCTCCCCATGCGAGCTTAAGTGAAAGTGCTTCTCAGTGAGCCCAACTCTATGCGAGCTAGGTTGGATTATGTCCACCGAGACAAAGTGACGAACAAGTCTTGCGACCTAAGATAGGCTTTGTTCATAAGTGAGAATTGGTCTTACGAGCTAAGGTAGACTTTGTTCTAAGAAAATGGTTTCTAAAAAAGTACGAGCTAGTTTTGCAATTTAAAGGAGAACCCAGACTATGGTTTTTAATGGCTTTGTTAAGCAAAAATAGGCTCGTGATTTTAATGCGAACCCTGCCAAGGACGTTTTAATTAAAAATAATGAGTTTTCAAACTAATTTCCAAAAGTTATGTTTTCTGAAAAAATGGTGAATTGGGTTTTGTAACCTTACCCGCGAACCCAACTCATGAAACATTTTCAATTTAAGTTTTTCAACTACTTTCAATTATTGTTTTAAAACATATTCCAAGAATTCTGATTAGTCACTGAGTTCTCAATGAACTCACCACTCCTCTCTTACTCCTTCTCATGTAAGTAGGTCGCGGATGGCATAGGTGAGGTTGATGATTAGGCAAGGACGTTCTTGAAAAGATATTCGCAAACTTGGGTTAACAGCGATGGGATTTCTGTTATGGGTTTTAGATATGATTATGATTTTGTGACTCTGACAATTTGATTCAAAGATTGATTATTTTATTTTGTTTAGTTTTCTTATTTATACGAACCATGTTTTAAGTACTTAATAAATCATAAATAAAGGCGATGTTTTTCATGCATGAGAGTATTGTATTTGTATATGTTTAAGTTAGAGTTCTAATTTAAGTTTATTTCGTACTTTGTATGTTGTATGCTATATTTACATGCAAAACCCTATAATGATTATTAAATTTACATACGTGCACCTAACTCAGCGAACCCAATGATGCATGCGATCCCGTGTAAGTATTGTAATCCTTGATTACATGTATACCCCTATAGTGTTTGTCTTATTACTTGTGAACCATTAGTAAAATATGTGAACCTATAAGTGTGTGAAAGCGTGTATTTGCATGAACCCCACTAAGTTTAATAGCCTTGTATACATGATCTTTTTAAACTCTGAAGCTTGTTTATTTGTAAAAGTATGATATTCCTGCAAAGTGATGATTTTATACGACCCTTAGTTTTATGTGAAACTCATACCTGAAGAACTATGCAAACCCTTACACCATGTGTTATAATAAACTGTGACCTCATATATTCTCTGTTTTACGAAATATGATGACGTTTGACAAAAGTCTAATTTGTGCTGAGAAGCCTTTAGTATATTGTTTTAAGACATGTGAAACTGTATATGATGTTTATGTAGCTCGCATGTTTGCTTTCTATTTCCGCTGATGTGTTTTGAGTTAGCACAACTTTTGCTAAGACGTAAGTGGTGTGTTGGAGGTTAGGTTGGGAGTTTATGGAAAGCCACTTCGGTGGCGAATGTAACTCACCAAATCTACATCGGAACTTTTAAATTGGGTTTGGGGTGTTACACGCACTTTGGAGTTAAGAAGGCTCCTCACAGTTAGGAACATTTTTTGCTTCTGTTTGGGGGGAAGAAGCAACAGGTCTCTATCTCGGCATAAGCCCTAAGGCGATGCAGTCTACTGAAGAAGTATGGCCATTTGGGGCCGACAATGATTTAGCCTAGGTGCTTACTAGAAGAAGGAGGGAGCCCCTAAATTTCTTTTACATCATTTGCAATATTCCACCCCGCCGTTTGTTTTCCTCAACTTCAAGAATCATGAGTGAGCCATCAGGTAGAAACTTAGTTGAGAATGTTGCTGAGGCCACTATTCATACTATAGGTCCTACTCCTCCTTTAATCTCATTACCACTTTCGCAGCCCAGAGCCTAGGATGTATAGGCGTTGATAGAGAGTGCGTAACAGACCATGGATGTGGCTGACTCTAGAGCACGAGGTGCAGCAGTAGTCGCAAGAACCTGAGACCTGAAAGAGGATCCTCTAACACCAGGGAGAGAAGCATCAATAAGTTAACCTGCCACAAGCCTGGCAAGCAGCCAATCGTTCCTGAAAGTGAATCCCCTACTGTACCTCCACCCATCCCTAAGCTTCCTACTGGCTCCGTCAATGTAACAGACCTCTCCATGGCTTTTTTTATGCTACTCCCCTTAGGTTTAGATTTGAACACTCCTCTCCAAACTCCCTATACTCCCCCAATTGGCACCCTCTAATACACCCTTCTATCCGTCGAGGTCCTAACCTTTTTCTCTTAAAGCAAGCATATAAGTGTTGGGTAATACCCCTTTTCTCCTTTTTCTATCAAATAAATACAAGATAGGGAGTTGTCCCAGAAGTTAGAGGAGTTAATTTATCCTTCCTCTCCCTCTCCCTCCACTAGCTTGAGCTAGCGGGTTCTTTCTCTATGTTGGAAGTGGAATGTGTCCTTGCAAGCTAGGCCCTTTAAAAGGCTTGTGCTGAAACTGAATTCAAGTAAGTAGAGTCTGAAAGGGCCCTTCTCTCTAGCAACCAATCTTTTAACCAACTCCACTGATCATATGAAGCTTATGTCTACCAAACCAGTGAGATACTTGACCACCTATAAATGAGTTATCATTTGTAATAAAAATAACACACCAAAAATATAAGAAATTAAAACGATGATGTTTGCATCTGCATGAGTCAAATTGTAATATAGTATAGTTTACAACAGAACACTTGAAAGTATTTCGAGGACTGTACCTAAGGGAGGATGAAATAAATATATAAAAAAAAATTTACAATAATAAGCCTGAATAATAATTAATTCCTATATTACGACAAATCATAAATAGAGTAATAAGAGAATTAAAATAATTAAATTAAATAAACAAGAAAAATGAAAAGCGACTAAATCAATAAACCAATTAAGAAGATTAACTCATTTCAAGGTTTGTAATTAACTTTGGATTAGGGTTTTAGGGTGTATTAACTATCGATTAACCAATCATTACCTCTCAGCCTCTAACTAATTAATCAATTGGTTGGTACTCGCTTATCTCCCGACCTCACTTTCTCAACCAGGATAAACTACGATTTACTCGGTTTAACTTATCTCTCAATCTCATCTAACCTACGATAACTTCTTAGGGTTGTCAAGCCTAGGGTTTTTAAGAACACGTAATTTATACCAATTAACCCTCTCAGGAAACTCTAAATCCTCCATTAATCACATCCTCATCCACTCATTAATCTCCCCTAAGGGATTTAACCACTCATATTATTCATATTCTCTAACTTAATTGAATAAATCATGTAAAGAACATGATTGAATCAGAAGAGAAACAAGATTAACATAATTGTAGGTTGATACCAAATGGAGAATGGAGTAGTAAATCAATTGATCGGTATAATGAAATATGTCAATTGCAAAGAAGAAAGAAACTGAATACTTTAATAATATAAAAGAACTCTTAGATCAAAACTAATTCCAAGAGGAAAAACAAATAATTCAGAAAAAGCTGAAAGAAAACTAATCTAATCCTACTCCTAAACTACTATGGTTTTTTATTGCGTCTAAGATGACTTACTTACATCAAACCCCCTGTAGTCTTATTTATAGGAGTCTTAGCAGCCCAAATTAGGTCTTTAACACGTCCTAGGTCTTTGTATAAAGTAGATTATGAAGACGAAAATAGCCTTGATATTCTTGGGCAGCAAGTCGACCTATGTCGTGCCATACAAGGTCTATAGCACAACAAGACATGCGATTTATGCCTTGAATGGTTCATTTCATGCCTTGATGTCCTGGGAATCTTGTGTATCACTCGTCCTTTGCTCCCACATTAATTGGGCCTATAAATATTCATCCTACACACTCAATTTAACATATTAGAACTACCTAAGGCCCATGTCGGTCTAATAG
>CM025247.1:21286847-21318591 GCA_013677275.1 Gossypium schwendimanii | reverse complement strand
TTTCCCTTTTTGTCACTTTATTTCCTTATTTTACTATATCAAGGATACTATCTTACTTTATTACTGTAATAATTTTCGGGGCATTACAAATATCCATTTTACCCCTCATTTTTCTTCAAAATTTCATTCTTGAGTCGCTACTCATTTTTGGTAAAATTGCAATTTAGTCTCTAGTAGTTCTTCCACTTATTCAATTTGGTCCTTGTATCCCAATTTCATATCTTAAATAATTTCGCTATTTCACTTTTTATCCTTTTAATTTTGTCATATGTACACTTTAACTCCTCACATTCTAAATAATTGTGCTCGTGTCTCAAGACTTTATACATCTTTACAATGTAGTCCCCTCCTTAAATTAACATGTCATAACATACTTCTTAATTCAATTATTTTTCATTGGCATCACTTCACCTTCTCTTTTATTATATTTATATTTTACCTGTAAATCAATTATACACCATTTCAATTTTAACACTATGTTATAATATATTGATTTTAGAAGTGTTCCATTTTTCGTCCAAATTGTATAATTTTTGTTTCACTCCTTTACAATTTGCAGTTTATGTGCTTAAGTCTTTAATTCATACTTTTCCTTTAATTTGATTTAGTCCTTTAATTTGATTTAGTCCTTCTTTCAAATTTAATTTATTTTTAAAATTTTTTATGCTTTTTAAATTATTAATGTCGTATTGTATACTTAATTAATTTGATTCATTTTTTTTTATCAAAGTTTATGTTCGGTGCTATATTTGCTTATTTGTGTTGATTTTTATTTTTTTGTGAATTTACCTAAGAGGTCCATCAATTTAGTCTATCTACTATTAAATGGATCAATTTAACCCCTGTACTATTAAAAATAATCAAATAATGTAAATTTGGAATAGAATTAGCAACACTTTAATATATTGTCAAACATAAATAGGTCAGATATTAAGCTTCTTTCTACTATCGTCATTTGATTCCATAACAAGAAAAAAATAAATTGTGTTTCTATACTCTAAATCTCATGCAATTGCGATTATGATAGAATAAACAAAATCAAATTTATGCTTCAATCAACGTTCTTAATTTTCTGTTAGTGCTGAAAACAAAAATTCATATTTTTACGTTGATATTTTTTTTAATCTACATGGTTTATTGTTGTAACAATGTTATCTACATCAATTACATTTCAATTTTCTATCTTGATTATTACTTTTATTTTTGTGGGTAACCGTTCTGATTTTGTGCTGATCGATTCTTTCTTAGCCCAGTAATCTTTAGCTAGTAATTTAAGTATTATTTCTAGTTTTTTTTTTTAAAGAAAATTTCTCTTGATTAGGCGATTCGTTAATTGCATTTCTCTGGAAACAAACAAGGTAAATGGAATACTGATTCAATAGGTAAAACAAAGTATCTAGTATAACACTAATTTTTATTTAAAATTGGAAAATCCAGTTCTGTACTTACAAGCTTGATACGCTTGTTTGTTATACAAAGAAACTGACAAAATGGAACATACACTCTTAAGGCAGCCAAATTTTTATATGGAGAATCAAGACCCCGATTCTCAAATTCTTTACAATTAATGTTTTTTTTTAGTTTGTACAGATTCTTTCAACAATGTAGCTCAAACTTTTGCTCCATTGGAGCTTTAGATTCTTCATAAATCTGTGGAGGATTTAAAATAAAATCACTAGAGCAATGTTAGAATAATTAAAAATTTTAATTATTTTACATTTTAGAAGAGAAGCATAAGAAAATGGCTATCTATGTTAGTTTATATGGAAAATTATTTGTTTTTAGCTGAGGTATTGGAAACTGGTTAGGTTTAAATTAGTTAAAGATTTTGTTTGATTTACATTCAACGCATTCATGGTTGAACATTTTTTATTAATAGTAATTCTTTGTGGTTTTTTATTTTCGGTTAGAAAACCTAAGTCATATAGGTTTGTTATGGTTTTAAAATATTATTAATTAATCAATTAAATTAAAAGAAAATGGATTTGGATTTGTGAAATCATAGAACACGCTATTTTTAAAGAAAGTAATTCAAATTAAATAATTTTTGTTTAGTTTTAATAATTACTATATATATTTTTCTGTTATTATAGTTATGAAATTATTATAGTTTTTTAAGGTAATTATTAAGTTATTATGTTAATGAGTGATAATTTACCCTTATCGTGATATGAATATGTTTATCATTCTCTTGATTTTTCATGGATTAAGACTTTGGCTTGAATCGTGGTGGACTATATATATATAATATCTTGTATATATTATGTATTCTTTGTTAAAAAGATAAAATCTATTCACGATTTGTTTCTTTATTATACGTGAATTTGGGGGATAATATTAGCAGAAACTGCTAGTCCATTAGACAATTTTCATGAACTGATGCAAAGAAATGTTTTTTGAATTTTCATATAACTTAGGGAAAATTTATCGATTCATATTTTGTTAGTCTTGTAAAGTGATGATTTTTAAATTGATTGCATGCTTTTAGTTTAGTTTTACTCTGCTATTGTTTTTTTTTTTTAAAGAAACCTCAAGCACATATATTTTGAATATGTATATAGAAATTTGCTCTATAGAGAATTGTCAATTTACGATATTGTTATATGTTTAGGTTGAATGCACATTGAACCCTTATTTAATTAAAGTTGTTATTTTTTTATATGAATATATATTCAATTTTTGGGCATTTTGACAATATGTGTTTAAAGAATTTGGTTTTATAAAATTTGCTTTTGAATTTTAATCGTAAAAAATTTGATGGCTGATTGTTTAAGTATAAAAAAAATAGTCAAAGATTAAGGTTTTTGGTTTTTTTTATTCTGCTATTTCGACAACCTTATTTTGGGTTATTTCAGAAACTGTAGTGCAATAAAAAAAATTTAGTTTTGACCTTTGACTATGGGGTAAATTTTAAATTTAAATATTAGTATGTTAATATTATTTTAAAATAACTTAATCGAAGCGATAAGTTGCCGAAGTGACCTCTGTTGAGAAAAATATTTTATTTTAAAATATAAATGTTGTGTGCATGTAACTTACGTTAAGTTAATATTGATTGGCCCAAAGGAAAGTAACATTTAAGAAAATTACATGTACAACTATGGTAATAAACATGTGACGATTATTTCATTTTGCATGTGAGTAATGAATTGGCCCAAAGGAAGATTTGTTTTACCACATGTTCTTATTGTTAGTATTTTATTATTACACCAAGATATAACTTACAAGTTAATATTTTGTCCAAAGATTAAATATTAATAGAGTGTTCGGTATTTTGTGATGGGGTTTACATTTATTTAGATTATTTTGGTTTAAATTTAAAGTATTATGTGAGCCTACTTTGTTTTATTCAGCTACTATTATACATACCAACATCTTTGCATGCATTGAAACATTCAGGGGCATTATATCTAATAAGATTATCACAACAAAGAATTCATGGTTGATATTGAAAAGAGGTTTGTCAAGAACGAAAAGGTTAAAATTGTTATGTTCATAACGAAACTAATTTCAATGGCGTATATAAAGAAAAATAAGAAAGCTATGCATACGACACTTCAAAAGAAACAACAAAATGAATTAACTAAGGATGATTGTTTCTCTTGTGGTGTGACAAGTGCATTTCTTAAATTTTATTTATTTTAAGGTTAATTTGACTTTGGTACTTAGACACACTTGGTGAATAAATTTTGGTGCAACAACTCACATTAGTGTGTCTATGAAAGGTTGTCAAAATTGCTAAAAGTCTAATGATGGTGAAAGATACATCTATGAAGCTGACGGTAATTCAATAGAAGTTGAAGCAATAGGGGACTTTTAGATTATTATTAAGAATTGAATTTTATTTGAATTTGAGTGAGACTTTTTTTTTCCGTTTTTTAGGCAGAACTTGATTTCCATTTCAGCATTGGACAAATTTGGTTGTTTTTTTCATTAGGAAATGGAAAATTTAGTCTCTTTCATAATTTTAATTTGGTTGATACTATTGGTTCATTTAATTAATCCTTGCATACTACCGTAATAGGTAAGAAACAAAAATTAAACATTAAGAATTCAACTTCATTGTGGCACAAGAGATTAGGTTATGCCTCTAAAAATGAGAGAATTGAGAACTTGTGTCCAATGGTACTTTTAATCCCTTTGATTTTTCGGATACTTTGAAAGATCTAAGGGTTACAAATTTTCTGATCCCACTACTAAGGTTATTTTTTAGATTATAATGATTATTTTTTAAGGATGTTGAGTTTGTGGGGGAGAGAGAATTACAGACATGGTCTTTGGAGAAGAATATGTTGATATTTCTTAACACATTCCTTTAATTCCTATTGAATATGATTAGGAAAAGTCTATTATACCTGAAATTGTTCAAGTAGCAACTGTGGATCAAGACAGTGTCGTTGAACCTCCAGGTTAAGTAACAAACTCTACAACCTCAAGAACTAGTGACATTAAAAAGTTCCAATATAGAAATAATTATAACGAATTTGGCGATATATTTTGATATTGTGCTACATTATATGGATATTAAGACTGTGTTTCCCAATGGTGATATTGATGAGATGATGTATATGGTGTAATTAGAAAACTTTGTGTTCAGTGATAAAAGTTAATTATTTGCAAATTAAAGAAACTCACTTATCGGTTTAAGTAGGCCTTTTTTCAATGGTATTACAATATTCACCAAGTGATTATCTCATCTGGTTATGAGATGGCTACGTTAATGATTGTATATATCACAAGTTTAGTGGGAGTAAAAAATAATATTAATCAATGCCCCAAGAATGATTTTAAGAGTATGTAAATGCATAAGATTCCCCATATTTTAGTAGTGAGAAGTCTAATATTTGTTCAAGTTTATACGTGTTCAGATACTGTATACATTGTTCAGATGTTGAGCATATCTTTGATCAAATCGGGTATGGATAGTCGAAAAGCAACCAAATGATTCATACATTATCTTCAAAAAAAAATTACATGCTCACATATCGGAGGTTTGATAAGATAGAAATCATCAAGTATACAAAATTTTATTTTAATGGAATATGGAGGTAAAATTTTGTCACTGAGGTGCAAATTGTCATAAAAAATTGCAATCGTTTATTCCAATAACAATAGAAGCACACCAAAGTCAATGTACATAGACTTTAAATTCTTGGTTGTTAAAGTAAGAGTTCAAAGTGATCAGGTATCTATCGAGTATAATGGTACAAACTCCGTGATTGTGGATCGTTACTATGTGACTACCGCCCAAGGTTTTTATGAGCACACTGCTAATATGGGTTCAATGTCTTTTCAAGATATTCCATTTTAATGGGAGTTTGATGGACATTGAAGCCACCAAATATAATTTCCTACGCTCTAACTGAATTAAACAATGGTATAGAGAAGTAGGGTCGATCCCACAGGGATTTGGTTTCTTAATTTTCTTGTTTACGTGACTAGATTTTTGAGTCTAGGCAACTTTCGTGCCCACGACCTGTATGTGCAGAGTTGAAAAAAATAAAGGGTAATTTTAGTTGATAAAAAATATAAAATGAAATGAAAGAATAATAGAATGATAGTTGCAAAAATAAAATTAAGTAATTTAAATTAAATTGGAAAATCTAATATGTGAATGCTTAGCCTTAGCCTCGATACACTCTGAACTCGAATCGATCCTTGAAAAGTGATTTCCTTCTTTTTAATGATCAGTTGGTTATAGTGATTAAGGACACCTCAACCGTCAACTCTTCCTTTTGTAGTTGGTTCCGATATGACCTGCAAACCAACCCTTACTGATTATCTAGCCACATAACATGCATCCGCAATTTAAGTTATCGATAGCCTTATGATCTAGAAAAGCTCAACTCGAATTAACGGCCTCAACCGTGTGGGTCGTTTAAATCTGATCACTATCTCCCTTGACGGAACCCAACTAGCTTTTTCCAATTGGACACACCAATTTGTTCACGGGAATTTGAATACGGCAGATGACTTACTCATTTGCCCAACTATATGCCAAAACAATTCTCTCCCAACGTGCACTTTGAGCTGAAATTACATTAAGTTTAATTGATGATTGGCTGTTTAACGTCACAACAATAATGTGCAAGCATACACTGTAAATGCAAGTATAGTAGACAAATATGAGTCTGTCGGATATCAATCCCACGAGGATGGTTGTCTTTTGCATATCAACATCAGTGCAATAAATAGATAAAAAAGAAATAAATTGTGAGAGTAGGTGTCGAAGCAATAAATTGAAATAATAAGATAAAATATGATAGTGAGAAACTGGGATCCTCAACATGAATATTCAATAGAATGCTAAGTGCTCACAAGTTATAAAATGATAGGTGATTGTTAATGCATTAAACTACAATGAATATCTTACCAAGCCTAACTTCTATATTTAATCTAAGACTTAAACATGCACATTAACCTCACCTTCCGATGCTGGCAATGGAACACTATTAAGAACAAGCGGATTAAATTCATCTAATCCTTAAGCAACTTCCGTTGTCATGCTTGTCAGCTTGAACTGTCACTGCACTTTCCAGTGTCAGTGATCGCAATAACACTTCCACACTAAAAGAAAAGCATTCAAACCCAAATATTAAACAGTACAAACAAGATTGAATAAAATAACATTTAACCCAAAAATCATGTGTACTTCCGTACAAACATGAAATAGAAAGTAATCACCAGCGTTTAGAAAAGAAAAATAAAAGAAACAAGTGGAGAATACTATTCCTAGACAACTCGACTTGAATCTATCTATTCCCTCTTGTGTCGCACTCAGGGCTCTTTGTTAAGAGCTAAGCTGCATCCTTTTCATGTCGGAGCTTAAGCCGCCATAGCCAAAAGCTTCAAAGGATAGGTTGGAGAAGATGATAAACCCAGAAAACTCTCCTCCCCCTTTTTTATTTTTATGTGATATTTATATTTTTTTTTCGAATAACCCAGGTGTTCTTTCATCAGAATCATGTTGCCACTGTACATACAAGTTAGTTGTACCAGATTGGACAACTCATGCATTTTTATTCCTATCTGGGCAGCTGTCAGATGTGGCGACAATTCTGGGCGCAATCTGAAAATACTCATGCAGCGATATCAGTACCAAAACATGACAAAATGAGGGATAAATAAGCTAAGATCCATTAAGTTATAAAATGAAAATTACTAAAATAAAAATGCTAAAATATGTGCTAAAGGTAAGTAAATGGGAACAAATTAACCAATAAGTAGGGAGAAAATATATGTTTTTTCTAGTACTACCACACCCCCAAACTTGAGCTTTTTCTTGTCCTCAAGTAAAATAGAAACTGGCAAGGCTACACAAGAATACACTGAGGCAAATGATCATTCTAGCAACTTGAATCACCTAAAATTCCAATGAATGATTCACATTCAGATGATAGAATATTGCATCGACAATACATAAGTATAAATGAATAATATTGCATCTTCATCAAAACCAGCATCATGCTTCAGATCCTAAATTCTATCTACCAATACAGCATTTATTGTACAATATGTTTTTTTTTCTTTTTTTTTTTATGAACAAGGGATATCATTGAATTATTGTACCCTTGTTCCTGAGAAGTAACGATGGAATGAAATAAACCCCTAAGTAGTACGTAATTGCATTGGCACACACTCGTGCAACGACAACCTTTGGCTAGATTCATTTTTCTAATGCTTAAATTGGAGTGTTCTCTCTTTAACATTTCACAATACACCCATTTTGGAGTGTCTCTTATTCATAATTATATATATGGGTAGCTGTAAAAGGCAGATTCATTCAAGATTCAAGGAACGCTACTAGTTATCTATTACTAATGCAACCTAAATCATTCATCAAAGAATTGAAGATACAAGATTCAGTCAAATTTATTTGACTCATTCATTGATAGTTCACATGATTCAAGAATTAAGCATCGAATGTAACAAAAATTTTCAAACACATTTGTATAAACCACAAATAAACCTTGCATGCTTCATTAATATTAAAAATTATAATTTAAAATGTAGGTGTATTTTTAAACCTCATATGCATTCCCTCAAACTTAAAGTTTGCATTGTCCCCAATACACTAACATTAAAATGCGATGACAATAACAATGCAATGACAATGTTCACTAACAAAATGAAAATTACAGCTACATGTAATGCATGAATGCTGCAACTAAAACTTAAAATAAACTAACTCAATTTTCTTCAGCCATCATTGTGGTTGCACGATGTTTCTTCTTTCTCTTCTTTTTCTCCTCCTTATTGCGTTTTTATCTTTGGAGCACTTTCTTTTCTTTTTTTTAGGCTTCACATGGTCCTCAAATCGCTCTTTAGTTTCTAGCACTGCCCCAACATCATTGGCTGCTTCTTGTATAAGAGGGGTCACCTTGAGTGGTCCGGTATAAATCACTTTATCCAATGAATTGTGGGGCTCCTCACTTGTTACCTCTGCAGCTTCTGCCTGTCTAGCTCCATCTCACTCCAGATTATCATTATTTGCATCCACAAACTCAGATGCATTAAATATGCTCTAAACAGATTCTTTCTCAACAGCTACTATGGCAGTATTTTCTCCTTTGGCCTTCTCGTTCACAACTTCAACACGGACATCTTCCTTTTCCACAACTTCCTCTTTAACAGTAGACGCCTCTTGAGCAGCAATTGCGTCACCCTTGATTAGGCTATCAATCCTTCGCATCACTCCTCAACATCCCTTGAGTCCTCGTCTTTTTCAACATCAGAGACATGCAAAATGGGAGGGGATTTTACTAATCTATCTTGAGCCCTTAGGTCATCTTCCACATAGGAGCATACATACTCTCGAATGATTGGTGGGAACACTGGAAATTCTAGGAGTGGGGTCGAGCTTAACTGACGTAATGTGGCTACAATAGAATTGTTATAGGCCATGGTATAAGCGTAGAACAAATTTTGTGATCTGTCAATATCCTCTATTGTAGCAACAAGCCTGATCTGCTTAGTGTTGATGGAATTGGTGAACTTCTAGATATCCTTCATTTTTGCACAACAATGATGTCTCTGCAGTCAAGTTTGTTCCTCTGCTTTTAGCTTTGGTTTTGCCCTTTCTTGTCTTGCTAGTCTCTGCCTCCATCATAGTCGGCATATCTTTGCCACGAGTCATTCTTTCAATAGAGGCTTCATTGATCGGGCCCTTATTTTCTAGGACCTCTTAATCATTATGGGGTAGGATCCCTTTTTGTTGGCATAGTAGCATTACCAACGATGAGAAAACCAAAATTCCAGTTTGCCTTGCAGCGCAATCAGTAATATCTTGATGGAATATTGTGCCTTCATCAATCTTTCTACCCTTGACTATTGAATGTATCAGTCACATTCTATCAAGGTTGGCTGTGGTGCTGTGAGTAGAGGATAGTAGCTGCAGTTGACAAAATGAAACCAGAATTTGCCTTGCAGTGTCAGGAAGCGGTGGTGCATCGTATAATTCTTTTGATGTGAACCCGTCCACAATGCTCTTTCGACATATAAATCCTTCACCAACAGGTTCCTTTTGTTGTCTATGATATCCTCAATAAACTTGGAGGGTTCATTGACATCCACTTTAGTGTTGTACTGCTCATTGATTCTTGCAGCATCCCATGGATTAAACCTTACCAAAGAAAGAAAAACTCCAACTCATGGTCATAAAGGTTACTGTAAAACTCATGTACAAATGAAGGAGAATAGCTTCTAGGATGCATACAGAAAGTCTCCCACTTCAACTTAGAGATGGTTCTAGAGACTTGTTTTCCCAAGTCTTGCTATTGCGAAAGGAGAATGCCCTGTTCTGGGTGGAAGTTTTGCTTTAAAATTTTGTTTTGAAATCGGTCTTTGGCCGCTTTTGTTAAAAATATCACCGATTCCTTTTTGTCCATTGGCATGGAGGATTCTGACTCATGAATTGCAGTTGTAGAGGATGAGTGTTCTTCAACAGGCTTGGTGGCTTTATTGACTGATCCTCTCATTCTCGCCATATTTTGTTTGTTTTGTGGAGTGAAAATGGTTTAAAGGTGTAATGGTTGGAGAAGAGAAAGTGAATAAAAATGGTAGCTTGGGTGTTTTACAATCGGCACAGTGAAGAGGGGTTTATAGTGAGTGAAAGAATAAGATGGGAAGGTGTGATTTTTTTGAAGGGAAATAAAGCTGGCGGGAATAATTACGTCCAATGAGAATTATGTCTGCTCAGACAGATCAGACGGCTAGGTGACTTTTGATCAAAAGGTGGGATCTAAAATTTTTGATCTGCTTTCATTCTTGCTAAGTCAGAAGCGATAGTACAATAGTACAAATTGCGTTGGCAATAAAGCTCAAGTGCGTCAACAATGGTACCTAATTATTCTGTAAAAATAGAAATAAAAAAAAAATTGAACTTGAAAAAAAAGAAACAAAAAATTACAGAATAAATTTTATAAGAATTAAGATTTTTAACCAATTTAATGGTCTCTACCTACTTGTGATCAATATTCCCAAGATAATGTTTCAATTGTTGGTCATTCACTTTAAATTGGTATCCATCATTTAAATCTCTAATTGTAACTGCACCATGAGGAAATACTTCGACAACTTCGAAAGGTCTGGACCAACGAGAACGTAATTTACCCTGGTACAGTTTCAGTCTTGAATTGAATAATAAAACTTGTTGACCCACAGTAAATTGTCACTGCAAAATAATTCTTTCATGCCATCGTTTGGTCTTTTCTTTGAAATTGTAGCATTTTCATAGGCATTTCGCCTGATCTCCTCTAGTTTGGTGATATCCAGTAGCCTTTTCTTTCCATTAGTTTCATGGTCCATATTCACTTGCTTAATTGCCCAAATTGATTTGTGTTGCAGTTCAACTGGCAAGTGACATGCTTTCCTAAAAACCAATTGATACTGTGAAATCCCTAATGGAGTTTTGTATGCTATCCGCAATGCCCATAAAAAGTCATCCAGTCTGGAAGACCAATCTTTCCTCGAAGGGTTCACAACATTTTCAAGAATGTTTTTAATTTGTCGATTCAATACTTTGACTTGTCCATTAGTTTGCGGATGATAAGTAGTAGCCATTCTATGATTAACTTCATATCTCTTCTGTGCGGCTGCCATTTGGTTACAATGAAAGTGTGTAACCTGATCACTAATCAATGAATTTGGTGTGCCAAAGTGGGTGAGTATATGCTTGTGAAAAACTTTAAGCACTGCATTTACATTATCCTTTGGTACTGTAATAGCTTCAGCCCATTTCGAGACGTAGTCAACAACTACTAATATATAAAGATTTTCGAATGAACTTGGAAATGGTCCCATAAAATCCATACCCAAAACATCGAACAATTTAACCTCCATAATTGGCTACTGTAACATTTAATTGCATCAGGATATAGAACCAGTGCGCTAACACCTATCGCATTAATTTACCAAATTGTGGGCATCTGTGAATAATGAAGGCCAGTAGAATCCTGATTGGAGAACCTTAATAGCAGTTCTCATGCCATCAAAATGACCTCCATAAAGGGCATCATGAGAGTGCTTTAGGATTGAAAGCATCTCCTCTTCTGGAACACAATTTTAAATAATGTTGTCATTGCATACCTTGAATAAATATAGCTTGTTCCAATGATACTTCACTATTTCACGAAGAAATCTTTCTTTTTTATGGCTTGTGAGACCCAATGGGAGTTTTCCACACACTAGATATAACCAGATCTGCATACCAAGGGGTTGCATCTATAGAAAATAACTTCTCATTTGGGAATGCGTCGACAATTTGAAGTATGTTTCCATTTTTGCTGCCAACTCCCAATCGAGACAGATGGTCTGCAATTTGATTCTCTAAACCCTTACAGTCTTTTATCTCGATGTCGAATTATTACAATAGTAAGATCCAGCTTATCAATCTTGATTTTGCATCCTTTTTTACAAAAATATATCTCAACATCGAGTGATTAGTAAATATGGTAACCTTTTCGCCGACAAGATACGAATGAAACTTGTCGAAAGTAAAGATTACAGCCAACAATTCTTTCTCTATAGTGGTATAGTTCATTTGAGCCTCTGTAAGAATTTTACTAGCATAATAGATGACGTGAAATATTTTTCCCTTACATTGTCCTAGAACAGCACCCACAACAAAGTCGTTTGCATCGCACATAACTTCAAAAGGTTAAGACCAATCTGGTGTAATGACAATAGGTGCATTTACTAGTTGCGTCTTTAATTAAATGAATGCCTCTAGTCATGCATTGTCTAAAGAGGAATTTTTGATTTTGTTCCTACAATTATCGAGAAATCTCTAATAAATCTTCGTAAAACCCCACTTGCCCAAGAAAACTGCGAATACCTTTCACATTGTTGGTGGAGGTAATTTCTCAATGATTTCCACTTTAGCTTTGTCTACTACAATGCCTTGACTAGAGATGCGATGGCCTAACACAATGCCTTCAATTGTCATGAAATGAAATTTTTCCCAATTTAGAGCAAGATGTGTGTCTTCACATCGCTGCAATACTTTATCCAAATTGTCAGCACAATGATCAAAATCATTCCCACACATTGAGAAATCATCCATAAAAACCCCTAAAGAATATTCAATCATATCCGAGAATATTGCCATCATGCACTTTTGAAATGTGGCTCGTGCATTGCAAAGACCGAAAGGCATACAGTAAAAAGCAAAAGTACCAAAGGGGCAAGTGAAAGTTGTTTTCTCTTGATCCTCTGGTGCAATAGAAATTTTATTGTACCTAGAATAGCCATCTAAGAAGCAGTAATAGGCTCTTCCAACAAGTCTGTCCAACATTTGGTCAATGCAAGGAAGTGGGAAGTGGTCATTCCTTGTGGCAGCATTAAACTTGTGATAATCCATATAGAATCGCCATCCTGTAGGAATACGTGTAGGAATTAATTCGTCTTTGTCATTACTAACCATTGTGATGGCACTCTTTTTAGGAACGCATTACACTGGACTTACCCAATTGATACCAGAATTAGGGTAGATAATTCCAGCTTCAAGCCACTTTATAATTTCCTTCTTAACTTCTTTCATCTTCTCGTTTAATCTTCTTTGTTGCTCAATCGATTGCTTGCCTTCATCTTCCAAGTTAATCTTGTGCATACAAAAAGATGGACTAATGCCTCAAATATCTACAATACTTCAAGTAATAGCTTATTTATGTTGCTGAAGAAAATGGATCAATTTCTCTTCTTGAGTTATATCCAGTGTTACAGAGACAATAACTGGGAGAGTATTATTATAACCAAGAAAGACGTATTTAAGATGAGTAGGTAGTGGTTTCAATTCCAGAGTAGGAGCTTTGTTGATAGATGGTTTGAAAATTAGAGTTGTTCTGTTAGCTAAGTCTAAGGATTCAATTTGCCATCCATGCCTGAGTTCAATATTATTAGAGTCAACCCTGTTGTCACAATTATCTAAGAATTCATCATTAGATATCACTAAAAACTCCTTAGAAAGTATTGTGCTTTGATCATTGAATTCTTCTTTAATTAAATCATCTAGCACATCGATAGTATGACATTCTTCTTTATCCTTGCATTGAAAAGATTTGAAAACACTGAAGGTAACATGCTCATCATTAAGTCACATGGTCAATTCACCTTTGTAAACATCAATAAGAGTTCATTCGGTGGCTAAAAATGGTTGTCCCGAGATTATGAGAACCTCATTGTCTGCCTTGCAGTCAAGTATGATAAAATCAGCCGAAAAAATGAATTTATCCACACGAACTAAGATATCTTTGATTTGCCCTTCAGGTTGAGCCAAAGATCGATCAACTAGTTGCAATGTCACTGCAGTAGATTTCATGTGCCCTATTCCTAACTTACTAAAAGTTGATAGCGGCATTAGGTTGATGCTAGCTCCCAAGTCAAATAAAGCATTACCCAAATAATGGTTGCCAATTGTACATGGGATAATAAAGCTCCCAGGATCTTTTATTTTGGGGGGGCAACGTATTTGTCAAAAGAGCACTACAACCTTTTGTGTGTGCAATAGTTTCCATATCACTGAGCTTCTTCTTCTTGGACAAGAGCTTCTTCATAAATTTCCCATAATTCGGAATTTGCACAAGAGAGTCTACTAAAGTAATATTAACCTGAAGTTACTTCAGTGTGTTCAAGAATTGTTGGTACTGCTTATCCTGCTCATTCTCCTTAAATCTTTGTGGAAAAGGTAAGGGGGAGATACATCTAATTGTGCCAACACCTTTGGTTGCATCGACAGTTTTGAGGTTCAGACATTAGGCATATGAATGACAATTTATGGAACTTCCTTATCTGATGCCTCAACAAGCTTTTCAGATTCAACCTTCTCACTAGAGGTCATTTCACCAGTAGTTTGAGGTGCGACAATAGTGTCTGTAGTCAACCTATCAGCTTGTTTACCACTCTTAAGCATGATAACATTGTAGTTTGCTTTCCCCTTCAGACTGGGATTTTTTGTGTCACTGGGTAGTGTGCCCGGTGGTCGAGTATTTAGATTTGAAGCAAGTTGTCCTAATTGTTCCTCTAACACCCGAATGAAAGATGAATTCCCTTTCACAATGGCTTTTGTGTGAGTCATATGCTCCGGCATTAAAGCCTCAAGAGTAGCTAACGAGTCACAAGGAGAAGCTTGTGTGTACTGCTATCGTCGATGTTTTAGAGCATGTTGATTCGACATTGAAGAGTGTTGTGATTGTGTCTGACTCTATTGTGGGTGCATCTGGCTTTGTTGTGGCTGTATCTGAGTGTGTTGATTGTAGTTCTGCTGTTGTTGATTTTGATTCCCTTGTCTTGAATTATAATTGCCTCAAGTAGATATATTCCCTTATCAGAATGTTGCACATTTTGTCCAATATTCTGAGTTCCCCAAGACTGTTCATTACGTGGAAAATTTTTATAAGAGTTGCCATAAGAATTTTTGCGGATGTTACTAACATAAAAGGCATTCTCTGCATGTTGTGGACAGTCTTCATAGCTACGGTTGTCATTGCAAATCTCATAACAAAAGGTAGGAACATCAACTTTTTGAGCGACTTGTATAGGTGCAACGTCACTAGTCCATTGCATATTTTGTCATGTTTCCAAGAGAAGAAACTTGAGCACTAAGTGCAGATATTGCGTCCAGTTTAATAACTCCTGGAGTAGCTTTTACTTGTGCAGCTCTAGAGATTGGATATTGGTAATCAGTCTGAGCAATTTTCTCCAGAATTTCAATAGCATCATTATAAGTACAATCCAAAAAAGGTTCATTAGTTGATGTTTTACAAGATTCCTCGTGCATGAATTCAACCCATTATAAAAAATCTCAATTTGTATTTCCTGTTGAATGTCATGCATGGGAAAACATTGAAATAAAGATTATAACGTTCCCATGTGGTGTGAAGATTCTCATCGTCCAGCTGATGATATGCTATAATATCATTTCAGAGACGAGTATTCATTTTCGGCAAGTTAAATCACAAAACAATCTGTGTTGCTAGTGCATTTCAAGAAGTAATTGATCCAGTATGTAGCCCAAAGAACCAAGTACGAGCTCTTCCCTGTAAGGAATAAGGAAATAATTGCATCTTCAAAACATCATTAGGAACGCCTTATTGACTAAAGGAAGCACAAATCAATAAAAATGATATAAGATGTTCTTGTGCATCTTCATGCAGCAGTCCAGCATATTGCCCATTAGAATTCAACATTTGAAACATTACTGGCTTGAGTTCAAAATTTACAGTTTAGATTGTTGGCCTAACAAATCTCGATTATAAGTCATCCAAGACAAGTACTACAAAGTCTCGTATAGTCTTGTTTTGTATTTGAGCGTCTTGTTGCAATGGTGGGTCATTAGCATTTTGGTTCAGGATCGGGGGTATGACTGCCCTGTTTCTTGGCAAATTCATATTCCTTTTTTCTCGAAGTCTCCTTCGAATAGTTCTTTCAATTTCTGGATCAAAACTGGTAATAAACTCAGAATTGCTTCGGGTCAAACAACACCTAAAATAAAATGTTCAAATAACGACAAAAAGAAAACCAGTTAGTAGAAACTAAATATTATGAAATAAAAACAAACAAAAATAAACATCAAACAAACGCCATCCCCGATGATGACGCCAAAACTTGATCGACTGTTTAACGTCACAGTAATAATGTGCAAGCGTACACTATCAATGCAAGTATAGTAGACAGATATGAGTATATCGGATATCAATCCCACGAGGATAATTATCTTTTGTCTATTAATGTCAGTGAAATAAATGGATAGAGACGAGATAAATTGTGAAAGTAGGTGTCGAAGTAATAACTTTAAAATAATAAGGTAAAATATGATATTGACAAATTGGGATCCCCAACGTGAATATTCAAACAGAATGCTAAGTGCTCACAAGGTATAAAAGGATAGGTGACTGTCGATGCATTAAACTGCAATGAATATCTAGCAAAGCTTAACTTCTATATTTAATTGAAGACTTAAACATGCACATTAACCCCACCTTCTGATGCTGGTAATGGAACACAATTAAGAACAAGCGGATTAAATTCCTCTAATCCTTAAGCAACTTCCATTGCCATGATTGTTAGCTTGAACTATCACTGCACTTTCCAGTGTCAGTGATTGTAGTAACACTTCCATGCTAAAATAAAATCATTCAAACCCAAAGATTAAACAGTACAAACAAGATTGAATAAAATAACATTTAACCCAAAAATCATGTGTACTTCCATACAACCATGAAATAGAAAGTGATCACCAGTGTTAAGAAAAGAAAAATAAAAGAAATAAGTGGAGAATACTATTCCTAGACAACTTAACTTGAATCTATCTATTCCCTCTTGTGTCCACTTATGGCTCTTTGTCAAGAGCTAAGCTTCATCCTTTTCACGTCAGAGCTTAAGCCACCATTGTGGAAAGCTTCGAAGGATATGTTGAAGAAGATTATAAACCCAAAAAACTCTTGTCTCCCTTTTTTTATTTTTATGTGAATATTTATATTTTTTTCAAATAGCCCAGGTGTCCTTTTATCAGAATCATGCTGCCTCTATATGTACAAGTTAGTTGTACCAGACTGGACAACCCATGCATTTTTGTTCCTATCCAGAGACCTGTCAGATGTGGCAACAATTCTAGGTGCAATCTGAAAATACTCATTCAGTGACACCAGTACCAAAACATGACAAAATAAAGGATAAATAAGCTAAGATCAACTAACTTATAAAATGTAAATTACTGAACTAATAATGGTTAAATATATGCTAAAGATAACTAAATGGGAACAAATTAACCAGTAAGTAGCTAGGGAGAAAACATATGTTCTTTCTAGTACTATCAAGGTACAAATGTGACAATCCCATACACCAAAGAGATAATGAATACCGTGTTGTAAAGATTTAGTGCGGGTTTATACCTCACGATTTTCAATCGGAAGTACAACTGGCCTAAGGCTAAATAGGGTTTAGTTGAGCATGACATTAATCATGTTTTGTTTGATTAAGGGAATGAATTTAATTGAAATAGTGATAGGTGAGAAGGAGAAAGGACTTAAAAAGTAATTGAACCAAAACAAATAAGAGAAAAAAATGAAATGGCAAAATGTTTTTGCCAAGCTACAAACGTATAAAAAAGGAAGAAAAATGCTTTCAATTAAATTTCAAGTGTCTCCTTCCATGCCAAATTTACAAGGTATTTATACACTTCTCATATGCTAATTTTAGCATGATTCACTCCTAATCAACCAACTAAAATTAGATTTTTTTCTAATTATAGAGTTTGACAAAATCAAAATCTGCTTTTTATCAGCCACCAATTCTTCAACTTTTCAATTTGGCCCCCTTTTTCGTTTCAATTTAGCCCAATTTGCTCTTTTTTTTTTCAAATTTGACATTCCAATTGCGTCCTGAAAAAATTTAAATAAGAAAAAACAAGTTTAGTAGCATTCTATTCAAAATTTGACAAAAAATTAATGCATTAAACACATAAAATTGGCTTGCTATCAAATCCCCCTACTTAGTCGATGCTTGTCCTCAAGCATGTTGTGTATTCCCATACAAGAAATGATTCGACAATTTTTCTGAAATCAAGTCTCGTTCCACAATCAAGTATAATGCAAACAATTTAAGTTAACCATGAATAAATAGTTGCTAGATTTAACCAACAAGCATTTTATAAAATCCTAATATTATGCAAAAATCAACTATTTCACTAAATTAAAGCTTAATCAAACTTGTGAGGAGGTTTACTCAATCAAAATTATCCAATATTTTGGGACGTGGTTGATTCTTTTTATGCGAAATTAGATGACAACCCAAGCATCTCACTCTGGTTACTCAATTTGAAATGTCTCTGATTAGTTTATTTTTCCTTACTTATAGTAGCTCAGTTAGCGGAGTATTGCAGGATTTGATTCATCACTCAAATCTTTTGACACAAAATGAGATGACAACCCAAGCACCTCACTTCGATTACTCATTTTGATGACATTTCTGAATTTGACACTCATAACTAAGCCATCAGCAGAGTATGTAAATTTTTTTCAAAAGATAAAATGAAGTGTTGATTTAGCCATAATATTTTCAATTCTACAAAACACTTTCCGATCAAATTTAAGTAATATGACGTTATTCATGAATTACCCAATTATTTGAATTAACTAAGCATAGAAATTGAAGGTTCAATTTCAAAACAAATTAGGAATAATTTTAGTATAACACATGCTAATAAGAACAAGTAATAGCATGGCATGTCTTAAGAATTCCCGTACTTAGCCCACATTGCCCTCAATGTGCAATTTTTAAAGAATAATAAAGAGAAAAGTGAAGTGTACTCTTTGTCTTAATTTGGTGGAGGTTGGTGGATGTGGCTGCTTTGCAATATAGTGAGGATATTTGATATTTGAGCCTCCATTGTGTCTCATAGAAAATAACACATTAAAATAGATTAAATAATAACCTTTAATTTAAACATAAATTAAACTAAATTCAAAATAAAGTAAATAAATACGGGTTGCCTCCCAAACAACGCTTTTGTTTAACGTCGTTAGCTTGACTACCTACAAATGTTATCCATTTAGCTAATTGAGAATTAATTCTTCTATTATGTGCACTTAGAAGATCTCATAGAAAGGTTTCAATCTTTGCCCATTGACCTTGAAGCAGTTCCAAATTCCTCCACCATTGGTGGATTGACGTGTCGTTGAGCTTTTCCATTCCGGTTTGCCTTTTTGTCTATCAGAATCCTTATATGTTCCAGTAATAGTTAGAGATCCAATTCTGGGGCCTCCATGCGAATGATAGCTTCATGTATTGGTTCTTTGATCATTAATAATTCTTCATGTTTTTCCATAGCATCGAGATCTAAATTCTTGCATAGCATATGTAACACCCTATACCTGCCCCGGTCATCGAGCTCGAGAACAGGATGCTACACCATCGTCTCACATTGTATACAACATAAGTCGACTCATTATTAAACATTCAAATTTTTGTTTCCTTTCTTATTATGGCATTTATATGAATTGTACTCATACTTACTCTAAGGTGTATAAAACAAGCTAACATACATTGTACAATCATAAAATAAGCACTATACAAACATTAGGATCACTTAACAAAATATCCCAAAACTATTATGTAGGTATCGATACTGGAAGAGTGGTATCGATAATTCTCTCCGGAGGTATCAATACCGCTTGGAAAATTGATACCTACTTAGCTTATTGTTTCTAGTCTTAAAAATCCAACTTTCAGAAAATATCAACACCACTGAAAATGTATCGATAATTTTACCCCGTTGCAAAATATGGATACCAACTAGGTAAACTGACTTTCTACACTTTAAAAGTTACAGAGGTATCATTTTTAAAACCCGAATATCAATACCTCTATTCTAGACCTTAAAAGCACAACATATATCAACACATAGATCATTCAAAACTAGTTCTAAACATCATGCATCAAAATGTCCCAAATATTAGTTCCATCATCATATTCCAAGTCCACAATTTCCAAGTATAAAACGCATACAAACCATTAAAAATTATAGCAAAATCAACGCAAAGTCTACCACATTGTCTTTTATTCCCAAAACACAAATAAATAAAAGAAAACCTACTAATAGCAACTAAAGTTTCTGGCTTGGATCACCCCTCGAGACCACACCGCTCACACTAGCACTACTTATCTACAATGGCTAAACAAGAGTGGGTAAGCTTAACAAGTTCAGTGAATGCTTAGAATAACCACTACGTAAACAACTTATTATACAACAACGAAATAGGCATATATCATATCCATAACATCTCTAACTCTAATATCATATTTCACACCTTTAAACATCTTTCATGAATTCTTTTATGCATTAACCACATGAATATTTAAGCATTTATCTTAGCACAGTCACATTATATGATAATTTGGCTCTTGAGGTTATCAAACATAATGTGAACTCTATCACCACACATTGGATACACAGATCTCCAACACACCAAAATGACTCATAGAGTAGAACATGTCCCATAAGTAAAGCATATAGCTAACACTCTCCAACACACTAAACACACATATCCCGTTGAATGAAGCTTAGCTCACATTCCTTTATCTCTCAAAAAATTGTCATTGGGCCTCAATGCCTAAAATTCACATCACAAAGGTGAGTACTCACAATCCTATGACATTGCAACTATATCCAATGGTCCCATAAGATCACAAAGCTAAAACACATTCACATCATTAACACATTATATTCTCTTTCACAACAATCATCACAAGATTATGGCACATGTCATAGCATCTCAAATATGTTCATATTTTCACAATTGCACAAGCACACATATATCACATTTAATCATAGGTGTGAGAACATTTATTATCAGAATTCAGAGTAGGGGTTTAGGCTACCTATAAATTCCTAGTTACACAATGAATCATCTACGAGAAGCGATTCCAAAATATTCACCAAAATATGCTTTTTTCGAAAAGTCAAAAGCTTAAATAAGCTTTTCTTTTCCTTTGTCTCTACTCGTTGAAGGTCCTACAGAATCCGATACTTCAACAAGACAAACGATACAAACATACAATCAACAATCAGTCCTTAACTGACCTTAAACAGTATAAAAAATAACCTAAGATACGTTCACTTTTAACCGAAACCTTCGATATAGAAACTTTAAATTTGAATATCTCAGCCTAAACTTAATCTTTTCGCATGAAACAAATTTTGTTCATCTAGATATTCATCTACGACTAATTCCCAACCTTTAAACTACACAAAACTACACATTTCACGGTATTAACATTTTTTGACAAGTTTTGGCCATTGTGACGTAAATTCATTAAAACTTGAGAAATTCTGAATGAAACTTCCATGTAGATTTAGAAACCTTCTAGTCATGTTAAAACAAGTTGAAAAACAATTTGCAACCACATTTTAATCCACAATCCAAAAATTCACCATTAATGATCAAATTTTTGGCTTTTATTTAAAACATGCATTTTAATGGCTAATAATTTGATTTAAAGAACTAAATAACATTAAAGACTATTTTGAGGTTGAATAAATGAGTTTTGATGCAAATCCAAGAAAACCCTCTCTGGAAGAATATAATGAAATAAGTGAGGTTTTTGGGTGCTTTTCTTGGTTTCAATGGAGATTTATGGTTCAAAGAATGTTGGTAATCAAAAGTAATTAGGATTTGGAAATCAATAGAATGAAATAGCAAGAGAAAACAAAGGGGATGGCAAGAGCTTTTGTGGGGAGTTCTATCGTGAATAATTTGGAGAAAAGAGGGCTTTTTAGGTTGATTTTAAAATTCTAGGTAAATTACTTCATAAAAGCTCTTAGTTATGACTCTTTTACAAATCAGTTCTATTTTCAAAATTGAAGGTATTTAAAACTCATTTTCAGAAATTGACTTAATTTCCTAATAGCTATTGTAAAAAAAAACATTATCAATTACCAACCTTACGAAATTTTGAGCACATATAAGCTAAAATTCCTAAAATACCCTCAAAACTTCTAGGCCCAATTTTAGGGTGTTACAATTCTCCCCTTCTAAGGAGAATTTTGTCCTCGAAATTACTTAAACTAAACAGATAAGGATATTATTGTCTCATTGCATCTTCAGCTTCCCAAGTAACCTCTTCAGTGTTGTGGTTGCGCCAAAAAACTTTAACCTTTGGAAACCTTTTGTTACGCAAAACCTTCTTTTCACGAGTTAGAATCTCAATCGGTTCCTCTTCATAAGTGAAATCAGGATAAAGCTTGATCTCCTCCACTGGCACAATATACGATGTATTTGAATGATACTTCTACAGCATAGACACATGGAAAACATCATGAGTTTGCTCAAGTTCCAACAGCAACTTGAGTCGGTAAGCTATCGGTCTGATTCTTTCAAGAGTTTCATAAGGTCCAACATATCTTGGACTTAATTTATGTTTTCTTCAAAATCCTTAAACCTTTCTCCATGGAGAAACCTTCAAGAGCACCTTAACACCAACTTGAAACTTGATGTCTCGATGTTTCAAATTCGAATAAGATTTCTACTTATCTGTTGCTGCTTTTAACCTCTCACATATCAACTTTACTTTCTCCTCAGCTGCTTTTAACCTCTCACATATCAACTTTACTTTCTCCTCAGTCTCTTGAACTAATTTCGGTCCAACGACCCTCTTTTTATCTAATTTCGTCCAACACAAAGGAGTCCTACACTTCTTACCATATAACACTTCAAATGGTGCCATGCGAATACTCAATTGGAAACTATTGTTGCAAGCAAACTCTGCTAAAGGTAGATATCGCTCCCAACTACCATTAAACTCAATCACACAACTTCGCAACATATCTTCTAACACTTGAATTACCCTCTCGGATTGGTTATTAGTTTGAGGGTGATACCTTGTACTGAAAGTAATTTTGGAACCCAAAGACTTTTGCAAACTCTTCCAAAACCTCGACATTAAACACGGATCTCTATCGGAGATGATAGAAATTGAAACTCCATGAAGAAGTAAAATCTCCACAACATACATCTCTACCAACTTTTGCAAAGAATAATTGGTACACACTGCCAAGAAATGCACACTCTTTGAAAAAGGTCTACTATAACCCAAACCAAATCTTTCTTCAATGGCGTCAAAGGTAAACTTGAAACAAATCCATAGTGATCCTTTCCCACTTCCATTCAGGGATCGCAATCGGTTGCAACAAACCTAAAGGAAATTGATGTTCATTTTTCACCTTTTGACAAAACAAACATCGAGCCACAAATTTTGTAACATCATACTTTAACCCAGGCCACCAATAAAACTCTCTAAGGTCATGGTACATTTTTCTACTACCGGAATGCATAACATAAGGGCTACCAGGTGCCTTGGTAATGATCGCTTGTCTTAAATCCACATTTTGCGGCACACACAATCTACCTCGAAAATTCAAGATACCTTTTACATCAACATCAAAGTCTCCCTTAACCCCTAACTCAACTTGACGAATCTTCTTCAACAAATCCCCATCTACCTACTACTTCTCCTTAATTTACTGAGCTAAAGTCGGCCTCACTTGAAGTTCAGCTAACAAACCACCATCACTAACTAAACTTAAGAGTGCAAACATAGCTCTCAACTCCGACATCGAATTCTTACTCAACGTGTCAGCAACAACATTTGCCTTGCAAGAATGATACTCAATCACGCAATCATAGTCCTTCAAAAGCTTAATCCAACGCCTTTGCCTTAAATCAACTCCTTTTGGGTGAGAAGGTACTTAAACCTTTTATGATCAATGTAAATAACACACTTTCTCCATACAAATAATGACACCAAATCTTAAGTGCAAATAACACAGCAGCTAATTCTAAATCATGGGTAGAAATAGTTGAGCTCATGCATCTTCAATTGTCTCGAAGCATAAGCCACAACTTACTCTCTTACATCAATACACAACTAAGACCCAAATACGGAGCATCACTATAAACCACAAAGTCTTTTTCAAGTTCTGGTTGAATCATCACATGTGCCTTCATCAACACTACTTTAAGTCATTCGAAACTCTTTTGCCTCTCATCGGTCCATTCAAACACCATATCTTTCTGAAGTAGTTTTGTTAAAGGTACAGTAAAAAGGGAAAACCCTTCAATGAATCAATGATAGTAACCAGCTAAACTTAAGAAACTCGGCACTTCGGTAACACTTCTAGACGAATTTCATTACAAGATCACCTCAATCTTTTAAGGATCTACACAATTCTCTTCTACCGATACTGCATGTCCTAAAAATGCAACTTTCTTAAGCCAAAATTCACACTTACTCAACTTAGCAAACAACTACTTATCCCTCAAAATCTGTAAAACAACCTTTAGGTGCTCATCATGGTCTTCCTCAGAATGAGAATACACCAAAATATCATCTATGAAGACCGCCACAAACTAATTTAAGTACTAGTGGAACACTCAGTTCATCAATTCCACATAATCTTTTTAGCCTTCATTGCCGAAACCACATTAGACAAAAATCCTGGTCTTTCACCAACTAGAACAATTTCCAACCCATCACTATTCCTCAAAATAATTCGCTTCCTTTCAACCTCTACCTTAGCCTTATGCTCAGTCAACCAGTCCATACCCAGAATAACATCAAAACCATGAAATGCTAATTCCATAAGATCCAAAGAGAAAACATGCCCTTGTATCATAAAGAGGCAACTACGATAAAATTTATTCACTACGATACTATCTCCAAAGGAGCCAATTATAGTCATACCTCAATCAATCTTCTCTATAGGAATCCTTAACTTACAAGTTAATTCACTCAGAATACACGAATGTGTAGAACTAGAATCAACCAAGGAAAACAATAGAATATATTGCAAAGTGAAAGTACCTACAATAGTATCAGTCGAATCTTGATCCTCAGGTTCCATAACAGCATAAACCCAAGTTGGACCATCAAATTCAACTTGTGAAGCAACAGTGTGAGCAACAATTCACTATCCAACCAGTCTCCTATTACCTCTACCACAACCTCGGCCTTTATTAGGTATAGAAATAGGTGCCAAACTTTGAGTCTACGAAACCTCAACTCTATTCAGACAATCCCTCAGAAAATGTTTTTTTAGACCATACTTTTACAACCACCTATCAACTTACGACACTCTCTATGATGCCTACGATCATAATGCACATAAAGTGGTCATCTAAAACTACTAGTTGAACCACTAGTGTTAGCAACAACATTACTTTACTGTCTAGAGTGACTCGGTCGAGACCAACATCTTGCACCCTTACTAGAACTGTAACTATCTCTTCCTCTCTTGGGTGATTGTCTAGAAGCACCATGAAAAGCCCTCTTACCAGCCTTAACCACTATAGAACGAGCTGGCTTAGCCAAAGTCTCCTCAATAGCTTTGTCTTTTTCCACAAGCTCATCAATCAAATTTGCATTTTGGGCCACCAAGTAAGCCCAAATCTCTCGATTGAGCCCAAAACAGAACCTCTGCCTAAGTCACACAAACTCTGCCTCATAGTTAGCCACAGACAAACCACCTTGCACAAGGTCCAAAAATTCCCTATTACAAGCTTCCATATATTGCTCGCCCATGAACTTCCTCGTAAATCTCTGAAGGAAGTAATCCTAAGTTAGACGAACAATAGTTGTACCTCTCTTAACAGTATTCCATCAATGATGAGCTTCACCGTCGAGTAAGGACACTATGCTCAGAACAGGATATCTACTTGATAATCCTTTTAACTCATTCTAGTTAGTACTCAGCTATGGTCAGATCAGTCCCTTTAACTCCAGAAATTTCATTACCACACAACACCCAAAGATGTTCAAGCAGTAACCCATGATTCACAGGTGCAGGATTGGTAGGTGCAGGAGCAGGGTTAGCACTAATAATCTGTTGAAACGCTCCAATTATCGCTTCCATCAGAGGGCCTACACCCTCATCAGGTATGTTCACTATACACGGCGGCACAGTAGGTGCAGAGGATTTACCATCCTCTTAAGCACCAGTTCTCACATTCACACATCTAGGAGGCATATCGAACTAGTCTAACATACATAAACAAATAAAAGAGGTGTGAGTGGCAGAGGAAATGGTCCAAGTCTTGTTCTTGCAAGCAAACTTTAGGATTAAAAGGTAATGTGTTCCCATTTCTACCTCATATGCATCATAACAAGAGATATCTCATACAATTTCAGTAACCAGAATAATTTAATTACTCAGATTTTAGACCTATGGGTTGCGAAACCCCAATTAGCATATCAATAGTAATCACCTAGTTTTGAGTGTTATTAAACCTACGCTCTGATACCACTAAATATAACAACTTATAACTAGCTCGATTGTCGAGCCTGAGAACATGATGTTACACCATTATCTCACATCGCAAACCACATAAGTCAACTCATTATTAAATATACATATTTTTGTTTCCTTTATTATTATGGCATTCATACAAATTGTACTCATACTTACTCTAAGGTGTATAAAATGTTCTAACATACATTGTACAATCATAAAATAAGCACTAAACAAGCATTAGGATCACCTAAAAACATATCCAAAAACTGTTACATAGGTATGGATATTGGTAGAGTGGTATCGATACTGCTTGAAAAATCGATACTGAATTAGCTTATTGTTTCTCTTCTTAAAAACCAAACTTCCAAAAAGTATCAATACCACTAGAAAAGTATCAATAATTTTACCCCGGGTATCGATACTCGTGACAAAAATTAATACCAACTAGTGAAACTAACTTCCTACACTTTGAAAATTACAGAGGTATCGTTTTTAAAATTCAAATATCGATACCTCTATTCCAAACCATAAAAACACAACATATATAAACAAGTAGATCATTCCAAACTAGTTCTAAACATCATGTATCAAATACAACATAAATTTAGCACCAAATGTCCCAAATATCAGTCTCAACATCGTACTCCAAGTCCACAATTTCCAAGTATAATACGCATACAAACCATTAAAAATCGTAGCAAAATCAACGCAAAGCCTACCACATTGCCTTTTACTCACAAAACACATAAATAAAAGAACACCTACTAATAGCAACTAAAGTTTCTAGCTTGGATCACCCCTCGAGACCACATCGCTCACACCGACACTACTTATCTACAATGACTAAAAAAAGTGGGTGAGCTTAACAAGCTCAGTGAATGCTTAGAACAACCATTGCATAAACAAGTCATTATACAACAATAAACATGCATATGTCATATCTATAACATCTTTAACTTTAATATTATTTCACACGTTTAAATATCTTTCACAAATCCTTTTACGCGGTAACCATATGAATATTTAAACATATATCTCAGCACATATCAATCATATTTAATCACATTCGGTCACATTATATGATAATTTGGCTCTAAAGGTAATAAAACATAACATGGACTCTATCACCATACATTAGATACACGGATCTCCAACACATCAAAATGACTTATAGAATCAAACATGTCCTATAAGTGAAGCATATAGCTAACACTCTCCAACAGACCAAACACACATATCTCAGTGAATGAAGCTTAGCTCACATTCCCTTATCTCTCTAAAAACTGTCACTAGGCCTTAACACCCAAAATCATATCACAAAGGTGAGTACTCACAGTCCTATGGCATCCAAACTATATTAAATGGTCTCATAAGGTCACAAGGCTAAAGTATCCAAATTATTATCACATTTACTTACCGATATTTCGCACATATACACTGCATATTCACATGTTAGCACATTATAACCACTATCACATGGTCTGAAAATATTCCCACATATTCTCTTTCACAATAGTCATCTCAAGCTTATGGCACATGTCATAGCATCTTAAATAAGTTCATATTTTCACAATTGCACAAACACACATATATTACATTTAATCATAGGTGTGAGAACACTTACTCTAAAAATTTTGAGTAGGGGTTCAAGCTACCTTTAAATTCCTAATTACACAATGAATCATCTATGAGTAGCAATTCCAAAACACTCACCAAAATATGTTTCGCTGAAAAGTTGAAAGCTTAGACAAGCTTTTTTTGCCTTTGTCTCTACACGTTGAAGGTCTTATAGACTCCGACACTTCAACAAGACAAACCACACAAACATACAATCAGCAAATACTCATTAACTCTCCTTAAATAGTAAAAAAGGCCTGAGCTACGTTCTCTTTTAATCGAAACCTAAACTTTAAATTTGAATATCTCGGCCTACACTTAATCTTTTCACACGAAATGAATTTCATTCATCTACATATTTATCTACGACTAATTCTCAACCTTTAAACTACACAAAACTACATGTTTTGAGGTATTGACATTTTTCAACAAGTTTAGGCAATTATGACAAAAATTCATTAAAACTTGAGAAAATCTTAACAAAACTTCAATTTCTCTATAG
The DNA here is from genome assembly GCA_013677275.1 of Gossypium schwendimanii. NCBI lineage: Eukaryota > Viridiplantae > Streptophyta > Magnoliopsida > Malvales > Malvaceae > Gossypium > Gossypium schwendimanii. The sequence continues at coordinate 21,290,191 of CM025247.1, read as the reverse complement.
AAACCTTCTAGTCATGTTCAAACAAGTTGAAAAACACTTTGATACCACATTTTAATCCACAATCCTGAAATTTACCATTGATGACCAAATTTTTGGCTTTTATTTAAAACATTGCATTTTAATGGCTAATAATTTGATTTAATGAACTAAATAAAATTTAAAACTATTTTGAAGTTGAATCGTTACCTTCGTTGGAAGAATAAATGAGTTTTGATGCAAATTCAATAATACCCTATCTTGCAGAAGATGATGAACTAAGTGAGGCTTTTCGGTGCTTTTCTTAGTTTCAATGGAGATTTATGGCTCAAAGAATGTTGGAAATCAAGAGTAATTAGGATTTGGAAATCAAAATAGAATGAAATAGCAAGAGAAAACAAAGAGGACGATAACAGCTTTTGTGGGGAGTTTTATCATGAGCAATTTGGAGAAAAAAAGGGTTTTTAGGTTGATTTCAAAATTTTGGGTAAATTCTTCATAAAAACTCTTAGTTTTGACTCTTTTACAAATCAGTCTTATTTTCAAAATTGAAGGTATTTAAAACCCATTTTTAGAAATTGACTTGATTTCGTAATAGCCATTTTCAAAAATATTATAACTTACTAACCTTACAAAATTTCAAGCACATATAAGCTAAAATTCCTAAAATACCCTTAAAAATTTCAGGCCTGATTTTGGGTTGTTATAGTTCTCCCCCTCTAAAAATAATTTCGTCGCCCAGATTACCTGAACCAAAACTATAAGGATATTATTGTCTTATCACCTCTTCAGCTTCCCAAGTAGCCTCCCCAGTCCGTGGTTGCGCCACAAAACTTTAACCTATAAAACTCGTTTGTTATGCAAAATCTTCTCTTCACAAGCTAGAATCTCAATCGGCTCCTCTTCATAAGTGAGATCAGGTCGAACCTCAATCTACTAGTAGCCAATCTCTCCACTATGGCTTCAAGAGATGACTTTGGAGGTTCAAATTGTTGAGTCAGAGGTGGCCTTGGCTGATACAGTTGGTTGTACAAAGGATTTGATCCGTAGCTTAGATTTAGGTGATCTTTCCACCTTACATTGTAAGTATTTGAAAATGGATCATAACGACTTTAGGGTGGCCTTAATAAGTTTCCAACGGTATCTACTCGTGCTTTTGTATCCTCTTGTAAAATCAGACACAAGTTTGTTGGATGATCAGGCATGGTAGAAATCCTGCACAACCGAGATGGGTTCATTTTTCCTGCAAGTAAATTTTAAACTACATTAGTGAGCTTGTCAATTTTATCTTCTAAGGATGGAGTACTTAGCCTATGAACCCATCTCGTAGGTTTTGTAGTTGGTCAAAATTATTGGGAATTCGTAGCCATGGTTGAAATTAATACCCTTATTTTTTGAAGAGTTATGTTAACAAGTGCTCCTCTACTGGCGGCATCATTCATCTTTATTTCCATAGGGAGTAACCCCTCATAGAAATATTTTATGAGTGATTGTTCAGTTAGGCCATGTTGTGGAAACTTACATACAAATTCTTGTATCAGTCCCAGTAGTCATAGACTAATTCAAACTCTTTTTTTCGTATTCTGACAATATCTCTCCTTAATTCGACTGCCAAACAAAAGAGACATGTCAGACCATGTATTAACCGATCTTAGAGGTAAAATAAAACAACCATTCTCTAGCAGAGTTAGCTAGCAAGAAAGAAAAATCCTGAAGTTTAATTTGATCTTCGGTTACTCCTTGGGTTTCATGCGCAGGCAAACTATGTGGAACTCCTTAAGATGAGTGTGAGGGTTCTCATTTTGCAAATCGCAGAAAGCGGGCTATAATTGAATTAAGTCCAATTTTAATTCAAATGGTGCTTCTCTCGTCAGGTAAGTTATGCAAAGCGGTTGTTTCTCATTTGGCATCGCAGTGAGCTGTTGAATGATTTGATTCACCATTTCTTCTAGTTTACTATCAATTTCTTTCTTTAAAACAAGATTTAGTATTTAGATTCTTTTACTTACGGTTGTTTTCTGCATCAAATAGTTTCTCTTCGCAATGATCAAGCTAACTTCTCAATTTTTGGTTCAAAATATAAGGTCCTTGGTTTTGACTTGGTCATAAGTAAAAGAAATGAAAAATTAGAAGTATTTTCAGTCCCCAGCAACGACGCCAAAATTGATGGACGTCGAAACTACCAAATATAATTCCCTACACTTTAACTAAATTAAATAGTAATGTAGATAACTAGGACCGATCCCACAGGGATTGGGTTTCCTAGTTTTCTTGTTTACTTGACCAGATTTCTTAGTCTAGGCAGCTACCGTGCCCACAACCTGTATGTGTAGAGTTGACAAAAAAAGGGAATTTTATTTGACAAAAAAAAAATATAAAATGAAATGAAATAATAACAAAATGATAGTTGTGAAAATAAAAATAAGTAATTTAAATTAAATTAGAAAATCTAATATATGAATGCCTAGCATTAGCCTCGGTACAGTCTGAACTCGAATTGATCCTTGAAAATGAATTTCCTTCTTCTTAATGATAAGTTGGTTACATTGATTCAGGATGCCTCAACCATCAACTCTTCCTTGTTTAGTTGGTTTCAATACGACTTGCAAACCAACCCTTACCGATTATCTAAGCATGCAACATGCGTATGCAATTTAAGATCTCAGCAGTCTTGCGATCTAGAAAAGTCCAACTTTAAATTTCTTGTCTGTTAATTTGGAAGATCAAAACCACAAGATTCAAAGATTTCAAGATATCAACGGATTCAGGTACGCTTCCTAATTTAGTCTTCTTCTTCATTTATTCATAATGATTTGTGTAACACCCCTTACCCGTATTCGACACCAAAATAGAGTACAAGGCATTACCAGAACACATACACTTGTAAACGTATTTAATCGATTTATAAAACTTCATCTAAATTAAAATTTCAAATTATTAACACGATTTTATAATTCTTCATAATATATCCTCAAATTATTATATTCATAATAAATAGGACCTACGAGACCCGATACATATTCATGCAATTCATAAGTCTTAATAATTCAATGCTTCATTTCCATTTCATTCAATTCCTAAATTTCTCATGTTCACAATTCAAATCATTAAGTTCAATACTAATACGTATTTATCATTTAACTCAACATTTATTGATTATACCATTCATTAACACATTTATGAAATTCTCAATTTTTGCAATGAAAATATCACTTTAGCTTATATAACAACATCAATTCAACTCATCATCCTGGTATAAATTCACTACCACTTATCCTTTTACTATAATTCTTTTAGGTCCATTTGTCACTTACCATCCTTAATCAAATTAGGGAACAGTTACGGAAAATTGAGTACTTCACTTCCAC
>CM025247.1:21260817-21273147 GCA_013677275.1 Gossypium schwendimanii | reverse complement strand
AAATATTGTTATAGAAGATAATTGAGCCGGATTAGTTTGGCAAGATTAAAAATGCAGGGAATCCAAATTTTTATTATTTCAACATGTGAAAAGGACTTATCTTACACATGATTTGTTCCTTAAAAGGCCTTGGAATTGAAAAATGATGCTAAGATTATTACACTCCTAAAAATGCCCAAAGCTTTAAGAATCTTCACCAGAGTCAATGGATTAAGGATGAGATAGAAATAGGAATCTGAAAATAGAACAAGTAGGCCAAAAGGATTTGTTCTGTAATGTCCAACCCTAAGGAAAAAATAAAATAACATCCATTGCATTCTTCCTATTCCTTTGATGGAATCCCTTAGGTTTTTCATTGATTCGTTATGAATAGTTTTTCTTAAATTATTATTTTATTCTGAAAACACTTGAAGTATACACAACATATATACACACATGAAAATGTTTGGTTTCAAGACTGTTCTTCACACATGTTATAATATATATTGAAACGGTAAGTTATGAAAAATTAGTGAAAATTAAAATGTTAAATTTATGTGCCTGGGATCTTTTGTAGTGAATAAATGTATTATGCAAAATTTCAGTATAATACTTTATTACAGCTCAATTTGTGTTTGCATTCCATCTGTACCCTACACGTTGGAACATTTTCAAAATATATGTAGTGTTTTAATAGTTACAAATGAAAAGTTATAAATAATTAAAAGTTATTTCTCTTAAATTCAAAAGTTATGTCACTTAATTATTAACAAATAGTCATGATTATTCAAGTAGATATTTATTGAATAATTATGTTTATTGTTAAATATATGACTATTCATTTGGGTAGTTATGTCCTTATAAAGAGACATGAGACCTCCTATAAATAGGAGTGAACTTTCATTTGTATGACACACCAAAAAACATAGAAACAAAATTTTTTTTTCTATTCTCCCACCATCTTTTTATTCCTAGATTTTTCTACAAAGAATTAATGTAGAAATTCTTTTTAGAAATTGATATCCTTGCTATACTCCAGTCAGTGCTTAGTGGACTATTCCATAAGTACAAAACGTAGAAAAATATTAGGCTTCATTGTATCATTGAGGTTCATTTGTCAGTAACTCTTTTGCACACCATAATATAGTGGGGGTGAATAGAACATTAAAGAAAGTGACATTGTTACACGCCTTGTAACTTTTATTAATTTCTCTTAAGTTTATTTTATCCCCACACACCTACAACTTTAAGGTTCTATTTTTGCAATTTATGAGAAATTAAATAGGCTTGTTTGTTCTCTGGGCATTCACATGCCACTACAAGCATGGTACTATGAGGATGAATATCGACAAATGTGATTACATCAAGGTCAATGATCTTGTCAAATTTTGATTTTGAAGAAATCTTCATCACAAGAAAAGGTATTTGAAATTTATTGTTGTAGTCTTATTGCATGAATTAGATTTCAATTGTTATGTTTTTATTGAATTGCATTATGTAAAATATATAGGTGTCTCATGTATCAATTACTTGATAAAAAAATCAAATGCTAGTTCAATGTATGCATGACTTTTTAAGACGCATGATTATGTTTGGTATAAATTATACAATATATATTAATATCATGCAAGAAAGAATGAAAGAAAGGAAAACGATGGATGGAATGCATTGATAGAATGAAACTGCACAGTTGAGAAATGATCTATTAATAGATCAAAACAATATTTTTTGTTTCGAATGGTGATGCATGATTCAAACATTAGTTGAATAGACTTCTATCCAATACAAACATTATGGCTATTCAGGAAAACCTTCTTAAGTCAAAAAGTTGTGTTATTGAATCCAACAGTTACTTTCTAAAGATTGGGTTGAAATAATCTTTTGAAACTAAAAAATGCAACTTGAAAAATGATGTCATTTTAAAGAGTCACTTATGCACTTATCAGTGCATTATAAATAAACATTAAGTCTGGAAAATTGAAATTTAATTCATTCCATCCGATTTGTGAGTGAATTTTTTGTACAAAAGTATTCTTTTTTTATGATATATATTTAATTTGATATATGAAATTATTATTTTTATTTAAATCATGATATTAGCAACTAGAATTTGGATGATATTGATGAGACATTATTTTCATTGCTAAAAATGAAAGTTTGTAGATGAATATATAATATATATAATGTTGGTTTTTGTTTTTGTTAAATAACCATAAGCTAAACGGGTTTTATATATGATTGCACATTTTTATTCTATTTTATAAGTTTGGACTATAAGTGGTTTTGACTAGATATGAAATATGTTACATGCACATGCATGGTTATTTTTTCTAGTCAATGTAGAATAGTGGAAAGTATTGGCTTATATAATAAGCTCACTATTTTGGTATGAAACCTTCTAGTGAGAATATATAGCATGATAATCATAAATTTGAAATCAAGATCATATTGTGCATATTTACGATGGTGCATGTGGTTTTTTATATATGACTTGGATATGATCTATAATCTCATGGTTCTATAAAATTTTGAGATGTAGTAAATAAATTTACTTTTGGAAGCCATGAATTAAAGATCTTGTGAGTACGAAAATAGCAATATGAATGCTATTTGACCCTTTTAGGTGATGAACATGATTTTGATCATAGCCATAAAATAATTGATAATGTCTATGGTGAAGGGTGAATAAATATGTGATTTTACAGTCACTTAATGGTCCTTTAATATGACTATATATGTTACACCGTTTTGTATATATGCGGTGTGTTAAGAAAAATAATGGTATTTGTCTATGAATGCAAAAAGATTTTAAAGTCATGTATAGACTTTGAAAGAAGCTATGACAAATAACAAATATGCTGTCTAGTTTCACCAAGGGATTCGAGGCATCTTTATAACAACTTGGTGAAAAAGTCATGATGTATGGTTTCATATTTTTGGTGATTGTGAAATTAATTTCTTGGATATCAAAAATTAAATAAAGTAGTCAAATGTGAAATTTTAATGATAAAAAAATATAAAGTGATCACTGTAATTTGACAATAGTAGAAAGGATATCCTTGATAGCATTCTTTTGCAAAAGATTGAGTATTTGAACATGGTGGGGATGTTGGCCTTGTGAATTTTCAAGACACAAATATATATATATATATAAAGTTTCACCATGTGGTATATGAAAATTTGGAAATTTAGGGATGAGGTACAAGCCTATAATATTTTAGTCACCCATGATGGAAACTCAACTCAACGCTTGGTATAACGTCAAGTCTTGAGTTTAATGAGACAAAGTAGATCATTAATACGTGACTGCTAGAACTATAAAATAATATATAATATATCATCACAGGGTAAAAAGTATTAGTTACCTGTAAAGATAAGCAAATGGTAAGAGTATTATACTCTTAATAGACTCATAACATAAATATGTTAGAGTGTTATAATTACGAGAATACTTGTGATAGGATCTACCTATGTGAGTGGAAGTATTGTTGTTTCTAGAAGTTTAAGGGCTTGGCTCTAACAACACTCATAAAAAGAGGTTACAAACACATAGCCATAATAGTGTCACTAGATACTGCGCATTGACTGGTGTTGAAATCATTGTGTGAGATTTGTATTTGCCTTCTATTTTTAATTCTCTAAAGAAAGGTAAGCACTGATCAACCTTTCCCATATGGATATGTTCAAAGAAACCACTCATTTTATATGTTTTTGAAATTCCTTTGTGCTCTTAGGGGTTTAGATCTAATATGCCTTTATATTTTTCAAGGCTTCAGTATCACTTTCTAAGACTATAAACCCTAATAATTTAAAGGAAATGTGCAATTTGTTTGGTTTAACATCATGGTGTAGCCTCTTATGGTCTCAAAGGCTTCTTGCATACATTTTATATGTTGCTTCATAGAGAAGCTCTTGACTAGCATGATGATTTATGGAAGTGGAAAGTTGTCTTTTCGCTAATCTTTGTTAAAATTTTTGAAATCTATGCATATGCATCATTTTTTGTTTGGTTTTCTTACTATCTCGACAGTAGATAACTACCTAGGAGATGTGACTTCTTTATTAAAGTCAATTGTCATCAATTTTTTCATTTTTTTCTTTGACTACTCGAACCTTTTTTTTGCTCAAATCTTCAATTCTTTGCTTGATAGGCCTAGCCATTACGTTGACATTAAAAGATTGATCGATGATTTTTGGGTTGGTGCCTAGCATGAGTGCAACTAACCAAGTGAACAGGTTTATGTTTCCTTTGAATAGGCTCATTATAGTAGGTTTTTTTTAGGCAAAGTGTTGGATCTGGTGCCCTAAGTGTAATATATTTGTTTGTAGACTTGTAATTTTTTTGAGCAAAATGATTTAATAAAATTTTTCATGAATTACATTAATACCCTTTGTATATTGTCCTCAATGATTTTTGCATGCAAAGCAAAATAGAAGCAAATATTAACTCACTAGTTGTCTAATGTTTAACTAATATTAAGCGGTATTAAGTGGTTCGATCGTAATACAAAAAGATAGCTTATATTAGTAGATGAACCTAAACATGTCGTCTATCAAGTCCAACTGGGGAGATACTTTGTCTTAGGCATTTGAGGGGATGACTCCCATAAGATAGAGACATGGATGTGACTGACTGGATGATTGTGCCCCGGCATACATGCACCGGAGCTTAGAAATATGCAATTAAATATAGAATGATATGTAGTGTGTGCAAATGTATATGTCAAATTGTAATATAGTTAATTATACAACGAACACTTTGAACGTATTTCAAGGATCACACCCAAGCGAGGTCTATTTAAACTAAATTAACAATAAACACTGACACATTAAATTAGGTTTAGATAGCTACTAGTCTACTTATCATAGTACGTCAACCATTAAAATTAAGATTTCAAAGTGACAAGAATTAAAGTGCATAAATAAAGAAATTCCAAATTAATAATCAAGTTTAACAAGTAGAAGAAAGATTAATACCTATGGTTGTGATTAACCTAGAGTTAGGAAGTTTACCAATTAATTATGAACTAATATAGTTAATACCTTTTGGCCTATAAATAAATAAATTAATCGACTTACTCTACTTATCTTTCGACCTGATGGAACTAAATTGGGCTAAGTTGAATACCCTTTCAATTTCATCTACCTAAATTACTTCCTAGATTCATCAATTCTAGGGTTTAAGCACATTCAACCTAATCCAATTACTTGATTTAAGAACCCTAACTCTAAGCTAACTACGCCCACTTCGATCAATCAACCTTCCTAGGGGTTTAGTTACTTACCATTCTAGATACAATCAATCCTACCTAATTATCAAACATTCAAACAATGGAAAATAAAAGAGCAGGTAAGATATTCTCAAGAATCTGGTGAATCCAAGAGTTGTGATGGATGGAAAGGCTATGGTAACCCACGAACGATGTTGATTATCAATTTGGCTTAAAGCATAAAAAACAAAATAAAAGAGAACAAAGAACAAAGAGCAAAACTGGAAAGAACTTCTATTAAAAACTGAAAAGTAATAGAACAAGAACTAAGAAAATCTAAAATCTAACTAAACTACTAACTAAAAACCTAAAATAAACTCCCTAAATTGATGTTTTGACCCACTATTTATAGTCTTAGTTTATTACGACCTAATTAGGTCAATTATAAACTGATTTACAAGTTAACTAAGGTTGTGTGAACAAAAACACCTTGCAGTATTTTTGGCTCATCAAGTTAATGTCGCAACATCCTCTAGCCAATGTCGCAACTTTGTGGGTAGAAAATTAGATCTCTAGGATTGGAGTAAATGTTGCAACTTCGCTATCTCGATGTCGTGACTTTGTGTCTAATAGCTTGCCTCGTGGATTTTGGTTGGAAATTTGGCTAAGTGTTGAGGTTGTTTCAAATGTCGTGACTTCCCTCTTAAATGTTACGACATTCAGGTCAAACCATTGACTCCTATGCTTAGGTTGTTATCATGCACACTCAATTAACTTGTTAGTCCCACTTTAGGCCCAAATCGGCGTAAAAGGTCATAAGACATCATAAAATCTCAATTTATTCAATATAAACTAAAAACTAATTATTTCTCAAAGTAAATACAAATAACATAAAAAAATACTTAAATACAAGCTCCTTAAGTAGTGAAAAGAACTTAATTTGCCATAATAAACTATGGCAAATCAAATTCCCCCACACTTAAGTCTTTGCTTGTCCTCGAGCAACAAAACATACAACATGCAATAATGATGTCCCTTAAGCATGTTTGATGATAGGAAATTAGTTCGAAACATAAATACTAAGAATTCTTTTCTTTAACATACAATTTCAATGTGATATGTAAAACACTCATAGCTTTTAAGATTAAACTTGAGAGTTCACTAAATTACAATATCAACAAGTGCAAAGGTGATCAAACATATGACTTCATCAAAATATACTACATAGTTATAACATTTATATTAGAAAAATGCAAGCAACCATATCTCATACAGCTTATCATGACTTTCATCCATGAATCGAATTGCCTGGGTCACATAGGACTTTTAGGCTTGTAACATTCTAAGGCTTAAGGTTCGTTCGAATTTCAAGGAATGGAAGCACCAAAACGGTAGTTTGGCATATAATGTTGTTCCCTACTCACCCCTAGTGTATCTTTTAGCTCACCTTCCTTTTCTCTCCATATATATAGATTTGAAGACACGACCTAATATTCATGAGTATGGCAAGCTTATCAAGTTATAGTCCAATAGATAAATGAAAATTTTCTTAAGCACATATGTGATTTTTTTATCACATTCTAATTATTTCACTATTTTCACTCACACTGCTTTTAACTCATTCTATACTTTTATTCTCTCTCTTTACTTTCAACCCTCACAATGCTTTTGTTCGTACACTAATTTTTTATTTTAGCACAATTTGTAAGTCCTATACTCACTATATTGAATTGTTTCTTACTTTCTTTTCCGCTCAATTATTTTTGAAACCTCTATAATTTAGCACAATTTGTAAGTCTTATACTCACTATATTGTATCGTTTCTTACTTTCTTTTTCGCTCAATTGTTTTTGAAACCTCTATAATGTATATACCAATCCCTCAACATCTATGGCCTGACATATAATTTTGTGCATTCCAGGAAAATAAGACCAAGACAAGATAAGTGGATGTTCAATTTTAGTTTCAAGCTTCAAAATGAGGCTAATCAAGAAAAGTCAATTTAAGGCTCAAATATAGGTACTAAGGGTGCAAAATATAGGGCTATTTTAACCAAACAATGCCTTAGGTCATCCTTAGACATCTCAAAACCATGGATTCAATAATGGAAAATTAAAAGTTTACAACTACTTACAGTTCAAACAAAATATATGCCTCATTATGTAGCAGTTTATCATTTGGTATACCTAACCACTTCTAACCAATTGCATGTTGTAATAAAGTTAACTAACTAGTTCAATAATAAAAACCTAAAATAATTCTACGATCATTCTAAATTTACAAGTGTAAAGAAAAATAAGTCCTAACATAAAATTTCTAACCAATCAATTACATCACTGCAAGCTCAAGCACCAAGCATAAAATCTAAAAATTTTGGACTAAGCTTAAAAAATAACAGTAAAAACTAGTAAAAAAGAAAAACATAGTAATTAAAATTTCTATGTATACCCTCACACTTTAGAATGCACATTTTCCCTAATGTGCCCCAATCTAAAGATAAGAGGTAAGACTTCCCTTTTTATCTTGAAGGTGTTGCGAGGTTGGTCGGGATGTCCTCCTCTTGTAATTTCAGCTTAAAAAGTTGTGCATCATCATGTGAGGAACCTACATAGAAGCAGCATATTTTTTTAAGTTAGTTGACAAATATATAAAAGAAATACTAAAAAAATCCTAATCTAAAGTAGAAAAGTAAAAAAAAAATCCAAGTATAATTATTTACAACCCAAAACCAACCAATAAATTCAATAACCGTCGTCGAACTTGGATTCCAAAAACTCCACCATTCCCATCTTTCCCTTACCCTTCCTCCTAGCAGCTTGTCTAGAAGCTCGTTCACCTAATGAACAAGGTTGATCACCTTTTATGAGGCTACGTGTTAAAGATATGTGACCTAAATTCTTATTAAAATAAAATACAAGTGGCAATATAGGGGGATCTATGAGGCTGAAGGCTAAGGGTTGACCTTACTACCACTATTGGATGTGTATTAGAATATGGTGTTTTAACCTTCATTACTTCTATTCGACTTTGATTAGAATATGGTTTTACAAACCTATAAATAGGCGTAGTCATCTCTCCTTTTGTATCACTTGAATTCAACATAGTAAATTTTCTTCTCATTTACCCGTGGTTTTTTCCCGAAAGGGTTTTCACATAAAATTTGTGTGTGTTCTATTTTTCTTTCTTTTCTTTGTGATACATTGCCATTATCGATAATATATTTTCATAAATTGATATCAGAGCTTCTAAGTTGTTCATCTTGATCACGATAATAGCATCACTAAAGTATGAAATTCTGTTGTTGGATCGTAACATTAAATTTGCATTGTGTCAGATTAAGATGCAGACAATCCTTGTGCAGATGAAATTGGATGATGCCTTGCTAGGGATAAATAGGATGCCTTCAACATTGATGGAGGAAGAAAAGAAGTGTAAAGGTTGAAAAGCTTTAACACAATTACATTTGCATTTGTTTAACAAAATTTTGTAGGATGTGATGAATGAGAAGACCGCCACTGCATTATGGGTGAAACTGCAGTAGCTATGCATGTCAAAAACCTTGTCTAGTAAGTTACATATAAAGCAACGTCTTTATGCTCATTGTTTGGAGGAAGGTACATTTGTGCACGAACATGTGACTGTGTTTAAAGAAATCTTGTTAGACCTAGAGGTCATGGAGGTTGAGTATGATAAAGAAGATCTACAGTTGATTCTACTTTGTTCATTGCCCTCGTCTTATTCAACCTTTAGAGACACGATTTTGTACAACCGCAAATCTCTTACAGTTGATAAGGTCTATGATTCTTTGACCTCATATGACAAGATGAAGCATATTAAGGTTAAATTCAACTCTCAAGGAGAGGGTCTCATTTTTCGTGGGAGACAAGAACGAAATATTGATTATGATCGTGGAAAGGCACAAAAATAGAATCCTCATAGTAAATTTAAGGGTAGATCGAGATCTTCAAACAAAGGTGAAACCTCTAACTTCTGTAAGAAGATAAGGCATATTAAGTCTAAGTGCTAGAAGTTGCAAAAGAATATCAAAAGGGAGGTTACGAATCAAAAGGAAAAAGAACCAGAAAAATTTGGTGAAGCAGATGTTGTAGAATACTACAGCGATAGTGAACTCCTAGTTGCTTCTATCAACAATTCTAAAATGAGCAAGGAGTGGATCCTTGATTCTGGCTGGACTATCCATATGAGTCCCAATCGGTATTGTTTTGCAACTTATAAAACAATGTCTGAAGGTGTTGTTTTGATGGGAAATAATGTTTTGTGTAAAATCCCAGGTGTTGGAACAAATAAATTTAAGATGTTTGATGGAGTTGTCAAAACACTTAGTGATGCACGACATGTTCCAGAACTGAAGAGAAATTTGATTTCGTTGAGTCCTCTTGATTCAAAAGGGTACAAATACATAGCTAAAAATGGGGTTCTGAAAATTTCCAAAGTTTTTCTCGTTGTAATGAAAGGGTAGAGAAAAACTGTCAAGTTATATGTTTTGCAGGGTTCTACTATTACTAGTGATGCAGTAGTTGCTTCTTCTTCCCTGTTAGATGATGATGTTACTAGACTTTGACATATGTGTCTAGGGCATATGAGTGAAAATGACATGGCAGAATTGAGCAAAAGAGGACTTCTTGATGTGCCAAGCATTAGCAAACTGAAGTTCTGTGAGCACTACGCTATTGGAAATAAAAAAAGAGTTCAATTCACCAAAGGAATCCATAACATGAAGGGAAAGTTGGATTATATTCATTCTAATCTTTGGGGACCATCTAGAGTGCCTTCGAGAGCTAGAGCTAATTATATGCTAATTCTTATTGATGATTTTTCTAAAAAAGTTTGGGCCTTCTTCCTAAAGCAAAAAAGTGATGTGTTTTTCGCATTCAAGTCTTGGAAAACTATGGTTGAGAAATAGACAAAAAAAACAAATAAGACATCTCTATACAAATAACGGCTTAGAGTTTTGTTCTGACGAGTTTACCGAGTTGTACAAATTAGAAGGGATCGTGAGACACTTGACAGTTTGGCATGCTCCACAGTAAAATGACATTGCAAAATGAATGAATAGAACGATCATAGAGAAGGTTTGATGTATTTTGTTGAATACTAATTTACTGAAGTCATTTTGGGCTAAGGTATCATCTACTACATTTCTTTTATCAACCAATCTCCATCTGTAGCCATTGAGAAAAAGACTCCACAAGAGGTATGGTCTGGTAAGCCTGCTAGTTATTTTGATTTAAAGACTGTGTATGTTCATATTGATAATGGAAAATTGGAACTGAGATCTGTTAAATGTGTTTTTCTTGGTTATAAGGCTGGTGTAGAAGGGTATAAATTATGGTGTCCTAAAAATAGAAAAGTCGTGACTAGAATAGATGTTATTTTTCATGAAGCTGCTATGATGCCTAACTTATCTCTTAAAGACTCTCCAAATAAAGAACAACAAAAGTAGGTGGAGCTGCAAATTGATCCATCATCTACAACAGAGCCGACTTATCAAGTTTGTATGGAAATTCAGAATAGAGCCACTTTATCAGAACATTCTATTGCCAAAGATAGAACTAGAAGAGGAATTAAACATCCAAAGAGGTATGCCGAGGCTGATCTAGCTGTTTGTACTTTAAATGTGGCTGAAAATATAGATGCAAATCAAGATTCATCCACTTATTCCTAGGCTATTAGCTGTGAAAACTTTGAAAAGTGGATGTTTGTCATGCAAGAAAAGATAGAATCACTCCACAAGAATAGAACATGGGATCTTGTGAATCTTCCTAAGGGTAAGAAGGTTGTTCGTTGTAAATAGGTGTTTAAGATGAAAGAATGGAATCCAGGAGTTGAAAAACTCATATATAAAGCAAGGCTTGTTGCAAAGGTTTACAGTCATATTCCAAGTGTAGATGTCACAGATGTGTTTTCCAGTTGTGAAACACAGTTCGATTCAAGCCTTGCTTGGTATTGTCGCCATGTATGATTTGGAGCTCGAATAGTTAGATGTGAAAACAACATCTTGCAAGGAGAACTTGAGGAGTATATTTACATGCAACATCTAGAGGGATTTACAGTCTCAGAAAAAGAGGACTATATTTGCTTGCTAAAAAAGTCCCTTTACGGTTTGAAATAGTCACCAAGACTATGATACAAGAGGTTTTATTCCTTTATGACTTCTCTTGATTTCAAAAGAAATAGTTTTTTCAGTTGTGTTTATGTTAAGAAAAAATAGTGATGGTTCTTTTGCGTATCTACTCCTCTATGTTGATGACATGTTAATAGCAAAAAAAGATAAATGAGAGATAAGAAATGTCAAACTTAGCTTAGTGAAGAATTTGAGATAAAGGATTTGGGAGTAGCAAATAAGATACTTGGTATGTAGATTCCCAGAAATAGAAAAGCAAGTAAATTGTACCTAACTCAGAAAGGGTACATTAAGAAAGTTCTTTACAGGTTCAATATACAGAATGTTAAGTCTGTTAGTACTCTTTTAGCAGCCCATTCCAAACTTTTATCGGCTTTGTCTCCATAATAAGATGATGAGATTGACTACATGTCACATGTTTCATATTCTAGTGCAGTGAGATCTCTTATATTTGCTATGGTTTGCTCACATCCAAATTTATCATATGTAGTTAGTAGATACATAGTGAATCCCGATAAAGAACACTGGAAAGCAGTTCAGTGGCTTTTGATATACTTATGAAGTATTATTAATGTTTGCATATATTTTGGAAGAAATAGAGATGGAGTCATTAGTTAAGTTGATTCTGATTTTGTTGGAGACCTTGATAAAAGAAGATCTCTCACAGGTTATGTCTTTACAATTGGGGGTTGTGCAATCAGTTGGAAAGTCGTTTTGCAAACTACTATTGCTTTGTCTACCACTAAAGCTAAGTACATGGCAATTACTGAGGCTTGTAAAGAAGCTATTAGGTTAAAGGGGATCTTTAGTGAACTCAGTGAAGACCTTCAAATTAGTACAGTATTTTGTGACAGTCAAAGTGTCATCTTCCCTACGAAGGACCAAATGTTTCATGAGAGAACAAAGCACATTAATGCTTGTATCATTTTGTTCGTGATATTATTTCTTGTGGTGATATTGTTGTGATCAAAATCAATACTCATGATAATCCTGCAG
>CM025247.1:21175224-21185672 GCA_013677275.1 Gossypium schwendimanii | reverse complement strand
TAAAGTTTAAATAATATTCTTCATATATTACTGAAATATATATTAATATTTTAATAATAAATATATATTACAATTATAAATATATTAATAATAAATGTTTTACGGTATAAAGGTTAAATTATGCCATAAGTCCATGTACTTTAGTCTCTGTACTTTTCAGATTTCAAAATTCAAGTGCAATTAACATTGTCATTTTTTTTTGTTAATTTGACTGATGTGACATTTTTAAATAAAAATATTCACTTGGTAGTCATGTAACTTAAATGGTGACGTTATAATGAACCTAGATTTAACAAAATCATTTTAATAATGTTAATAGTTGGACCTCGATTTTGAAATCTAAACAGTATGATTAAATTCCCAAAAATATAAGTACACAGGCTAAATTCCAAATTTACAAATAGTACAAAGACTTATGACATATTTTAACCTAATATAAAATATGAATATTTTAATTATATAGATATGAGCATTTGTTTAAATCATGATTAACTTCATTTATCCTTCCGACTTTAATGTGTAACACTTCAAATTATATAGGATTGATGAAATAAATAATTAAGAAAATGATTATGTTTGATGGTTAGGTACTACTCTTTTTTCTTAGAGGTCTTAGGTTCCATTCACACATTTTCCATTTTTTAAAATCTTTTTAATTTCAGCAAACCATGACAAAAACCATACCAAAATAAATAATATTTAGAGTGAAAACTTAACAAGTGTGGGTAGTAGCCCAATGGTTAAGTATTCTTCTTACTTTCTTGAAATCCCAAATTCAATTCATGCCAATTCCTTCAATTCTTTTCTATTTTTGAAAACAATGAGTAAATTGCTATCCAGCCCCTTAAAATTTGGAAACCCTAGGTATTTAGCCTTTTCCTAACTATATTTGTATTCTAGTTCCTTTTCCCAACCAAAACAAAATTTTATTTCTTTTATCTCTATTTCTTCTTCCTTTTTTTTTTCTTTTTCATTCTCTTAATTGCAAATATTTTTCTCTCCATTGCTGTGAAATGTTATTGTTTCTTGAAATAAAATCATCTCCCGTTCCGTTGTGTTGTTATCGGTTTAGCAAATCGTCATCAAATTCCTCTCTAATCTCGCCAAAAATTAGTAAGAACATTTCCGAACTCTATGTTTAAATCTTAAATTCCTGTAGAATTTCTATCCACATTAATTTTGCGAACAATTAAACGATCTTTTAAGAATCTTGCCAAAAATCTCTTGAAATCTTGATTTGTCTTGAGATCTGATACTAATTCTTGCGTAACTATTGTTTGAAGGACCCAATTTAGTTCCCCAGATAAGGTTTGAACGAGAGGGACATCGCTCGGTCTCTTGGTAATAGGTCTGTGTTTCTTTAAAAGTGAATCGAGGCAAACTGTGCCTCGGGATAAAGCCACATGGGCATGAGAGCCACAAGACCATGTTCCCCTAAAAACCCTAGAAATTTGATTCTCACATAGCCTAAGACCCTCCACACGACTTGCCACACGATCGTGTCTCCCCTACACCTTGATTTTGCAATTTCCACACAGCCTCACTCTATTACACAACCTAGCCACACGACCGTTTAACCCCTCCACACAGTCCAGGCTTTCCACACGGTCCAGTCACACGATTGTGTGGCCTCTATTTCTCAAAATTTATAGTTTTGCCTAGAATTTTATGTTTTGTGCATATTAGTCCCTGAATGATTCTTAAACTATTTTTAGTGTTTTATTTTAATCAATTGAGTCCCTGATAATATGAGTAATGCTAAAATCCATGGTCTAATTGTCTAAATTAATATTATATTTATATGATTGTATGAATTGTGGTTAAGCATGTTTATTATATCTGTATTTGTGAATTGTTCGTACAACATACCTTATGATACCGTTAAATTGAACCCTTGAAAAGTACATGTTTTAGCTATTGTATCAATTAGTTGAGAGTATATTTATTATTGCCATTCTCGATTTGTTACAAGCATGTTAGCCGTTTCTGCTTTATTCTGTTATAAGTATGCCATATTTTGTTGCATGGGATGATATGTTTTGAAAGGAGGAAGTTCTGGCAGAATATTAATCTGCAATTCTAGTGGTTCATTCACATATTATTTGGTCTCTTTTATCTACAATTAAGTTGTGTATTCACAACCATTTGGCAGCGTATTAACCTACAACTTCATGGTTTATCCACAACTTGATGTGTAGGGATGAACGAGTTTTGGGGAACTCTTATTATGGTGTGTAGCTGTGGGGTAGAATCTTTCTTGTTAAATCTATATCTCTGTTGCATTCACAAAAGTATGTGCAAATGATTCTGAGATTCCTAAGATGGTATATATATGTATATATGAGTATGATGATGATCTGTCAATATGATATTTAAAATCTGTTGTTATGAATTATTATATGTGATGTGATTTCGTATGTTAATTGGTTGCACTTATTATCTTGTGATGGAACTCAAACTGAACTTCATGGCTCACTCCATTTTATTTTCCTATATTTTCAGATAACTCACTAGGTTAGGACATGAGCACAACATTTGGCGGGTCTCGACTTGGTTTTTTATTTATAAAATTATTTTAGGCTCATTATTTGATTTATTTCAATTATTATTATTCAAAGTTTGTATTTTGACTTTATTTCAAACTATGGCTTGGGACTTAGGATTTGGGTTTATTTTCATATTGCATGAAATCTAATTTTAATTTTAGGATATCAAGTTACGTTTAACAATTAGTATGCATAAACCCAGTTTTTATTAAAAACATAAATAAATAACATATTTTCCCTTGCTAAACTATAGTTAAAAATATTAGGAATAATAAATCGATATTTTGTAACACCCAAAAAAATTAGAGGGTTAGAATTTATAAAATCATCATGAATTAAGCCTTAGTATTATTGGTTAAGAGTTTAGTAAAACCTCTTAAGAACCCAATTTCTAGCCCCACTCTTTGCATTTCTCTTTTATTTTTCAGCAATTAAGAAACAAATTCAAGTTAGTATAAGAAATAAATGTTGTAGAAAGTAACCAAGAAATAGGAAATAACCCAATGGTGAAACATCTATATCCTCCTTCATGTCCCAAGTTCTAATCACATTAAATCCCTTCCTTTTGTTTTAAATTGTGGCTGGAGGGTTTATTTGCCAGAACAACCCCTAAAAAATTGCATAACTTAGCCTTTTAACTCATTTCCTAATCATAATAAAATTTTCATTATCTTTTTTATTTAGAATTTCTTTTCTCTCTTCTTTAAATACATCTTTTTTCCTTTTATTTTCCTACTTTTATTTTTCATAAATCTTTATCTTCTTTTGCTAGAAATTTTATATTTGAATCTTGAACCAAAATCAACCCCGTTCATCAAATCTGTGTCTAAACGAGCCAAGATCAGTAAACAATCTTGTTTCTAATTCCATAGAACCTAGGATTCTGGAATAGCACCCTTATTGAAAACCTTTCAAATAGATTTCGAATCTTTTTCGAGTTTTCCCAAAAATCTTGCTAAAATTTGATAAATCTTAAAGGTAAATATTAATTCTTACATTTTTGTCAATCAAAAGACTAGTGCAGGTGACACGAATCAGATTCAGATACGAGGATCATCGTAGGAGACCCTGAAATTCAATTGTGTGTTCTTTTACAAAAAAATCGAGGTAAAATCGAATCCAGCCCAGACCACACGGCTTGGACCTTCCTACAGGACCATGTGACCTACACGGCCTGACCACACGACCATGTGCCCCTGTTTATTAAATTTTACAATTTTAACCTAGAATTTTATGTTTTGATCAGTTTAATCCCTAAATAGGTTCCGCACTATTTCTAAAGAATTAAATTATGCAATTAGGTCCCTGATTATATAGGACATGCTAGAATCCATGAATGATTAAATTAATACCGTATTTATTTGTATCTATGAATAGTTGCATAAACTAATGTTCGTATATATTACCTAATATATTTGTTTAATCGTATGAATAATATGCCTTAAATTATTGTCGTATCAAATGTATGAATATACTTGAGATTGTTACTGATTTTCCATGTTGTAGAACATTAAATGTTACAATATATTATTTCATTAAATTGATTGTATTGCTTTGCATTGGATGGAACGTTATGATCGAAGGAAGTATATGGCAATATATCTGCATTTAATTGTGCACTGTGTATCCAGAGTAAAAGCAAATTCCCATTGCGTCCATTTTACTGTGCAACCACAACCCTCTGACAGCTTTTATCTGCAAGTATGTTATGCTTCCATAACCATTGGAAGGTTTTATCTGCATTATTTTGTTGTGTACCCACAGCCAGAGCAGATTCCAAATTGCGTCAGTTTGCTGTGTGTCCAAAACCATTGGTAGTGAAAATTGCAAATTAATGGTGGTTTATCCACATCTTGGAGTGACTGGAGAAGGGAGTTCTGGGGAACGCTCATATGGAATGTCATGGTATGGTAGGATTTTTTCCATATGAACTTGAAATTGAATAACATCTTCGATATCATGAACATACTTGAAACAAGCTACGTTACGAGATTTACGTGCATATGAATAGTGATATAAATATTAATGAATATATGAATTTTGTACTTATGTACAAATTTGAGAATTGATTATTTGATATATGTAACTATATGTTATGATGCTTAAATATTAGTTGTTTTGAAAAGTCGTGCTTTGAATTGAATTGCTATCTATGTTAACTATGAGCAATTTTATTTATTATGTATCCTATTAACGATTTATATTGGTTTTATTGTAAATGAATTCACACTAAGCTTTCATAGCTCACCCATTTTTATTTTCCTTCATTTTAGTTAACCAAAAAAGTTAGGATACAGACTCCACATTTGGAGGGTTCGACTCGGAATATTTATTTCTATATAAAAGTATTTTAGATTAATTATTTTATATTTCTGGTTATTTGAAACTATATTATTATTATGGCATGGGATAGATTGATTAATAAAATAATCCATGGATTGCATTAATTTACTTTGTATAATGTCATCATGTGGTTTTTGCATGCAAAACAAAATAGAAGCACATAATGGCCCACTAGCTGTCTAATGTTTAAACTAATACTAAGCGGTATTACGTGGTCGGATTGTAATACGGAAAGACAAATTATATTAGTAGATGAACCAAAACATGTCCTTAGTCTAATAAAAAATGAGAAAACTTATTAAAAGACTAATATGACGTCTATGAAGTCCAATTGGGGAGATGCCTTGTCTTAGGCATCGGAGCGGATGACTCCCAGAAGATAGAAACATAAATGTGACTAACTGGATTGACAGTACATCAGACAGAGCTAAGAAGAATAAATCTTGAATTTGTTTATGGATTTATTCACTTATGACGTTCAAAGTGTGACATACCTTAATCCTAAGTGGATGATGGACTATGTATGCATGACTCATACACTTTGATGTAAGTAAAATCCTAAGTTCAAATAGATAAGTAACCGAAAGCTGGTGTGTTTGGTATATGACTTCTGCAGTATGTAGCATCAATCACAATAGTGGAATTCATAGCCCAAGACACGAGTAAATGATATCCTTTCATTGGCATTACATGATAGATGAAAAGTAAACGTGGTCACGAGTCCTTCATCTTTGTGATGAATTACTTGATTACTATTCTATAGTAATTGACTTTTCATGAATCAAGATGTAATGGTTGTCATGAGATAAAACAAGATCATATTAGGAGAGAAAATTTATCCAAAAGAGATTAAAGATATCCTATGAGGGTAACACACTTATGACAAGGTTATTGGATGAGCACCGATCAAGTTTCTTTCGTAATGGTATGTCATTAGGGAGAGCTCAGTTGTGACACTATAGTGGAATCACTTCATGACTAAATAAGTTTATAATTAATAGGTGAAAAGTTGAGTCATAATTATAAATCATTTGAGCCCTAATTAGATATGTATAACCGGGCCCTCCGCTAGCTTGTGGAAACCATAAATGAATTCCATGTTAAATTAAATGAACATAAATGGATAGAAATGGTAACGTTGGAGAAATGAGAAACATTAAGAAATGAATGTGATTTTCTCACTAAATGGAAATGAATTGGATAATTAATTAATTGGAGTTCAAAAATGGAATTGATTTAATTGGTCATTATGAATCCATTGAATGTAGGAATTGAATATATTATCTCATAGATTCTTCTACGGTAAAGTTGCTATGATTTTAATGGAATTAGAATTGGGTTAAGAAAATTATTTAATTGGGAAATTAAATTATTTATATAAATTAATTTATGATGTTTATTTTGGAAAATAGAAGAACGTGTATTGAGTTGGATTGAATTATAAAGTGGTGGGTTAAAAGTCTAGGAAATATTTATAATTGGACCTGGTACAGGAGAGACCCAAAAGCCACTCATGCTAATACATAGGATGGAAAACCCTAGTATATTTAACTAGTGTTGCTGCCCCTCTCTCCTAGTTGGACTAGGATTTTGTTTTTCTATTGAAATAAACTTTTCTTAATTCAACAAGGATTTCACTTCTTCTCTCTATAAATAGATGGCAAGGGTAGGGCTAAAAATACAACTTTGAAATACTATTATTCTGCCCGAAAATAGTGAGAATTTTTTTTCTAAATATAAATTCTATTTTTCAGAATAACAAGTCTACCGATTTCTATTGAAGAGAGATTTGCTTTCCCACTGAATGTAAAGTAAATAATTTTTGGTTTTGTGTTTCAAATTCGTTCCAGCCCATACTCGAAGCAATTTGTGGTACAAGAATAGTGGAAAAGGTCTTCAGTTGAAATTCGAGAATGACAAGGATCTGTCTAGTTGAAAACTCATGTGCGATTTTGAGTAAAATTTATTACTATAAATATCACAAATCAACTCAATTTTAAATAATTTTAATTTTCCATTGTACAAGAAAACTGATTTCAAACTAGATTTTTTCCAAGAGCCTACATGTGGAGATGAACATGCTCAAAAGGCCTTTATTAATATGATTTTGACATGAATATGTGGAGACACTTAAGGTGCCGTTATATGATATGTGTACATGCATTTGTTAATGGCCTTGATGGATACGTGTTAATTATAATTGAAAAATTCCCTACTAGACTTAGTGAAATGTTAGGATATGGTTGGTATGCTAATTAGGGGCTATAGCATATTTGAGTTTTGTCAGAGTTTTGGCAATTAAGTGCACTTTATATCGCCTTCGGGCCATGCACTTAAGTGCATATTGGTGTAGTGTAGTTTATGATCTTATGAACTCTTTAGTGTGATGGAGGTATGTTTCTGTTATCTTTCAGTTTATCACTTTGATGCTCATTGGTATGGTGGAAGAGTCCTGTGTATCTGAGTCAGTTTTACTAGAGTAGACTATGGGCAAAAATAAGATAAATGTTTTTAATAAACTTTAAATGTTACTATAGATGGCTAAAATCAAGAGTAAGTGTCATGAACTAAATGTCTTGTAACTAAAAGATACGAAAATAAGGTAAATGAATAGGTAAGCAAAAGAGAATTTCACATGATAATGAGCTTTAATCGTGTGTGGCCTAGTGAACTTACCTTAAACGATATTAAGGAAATTGATTATTTAAGCATGCTATAGTTCAAAAAACTAAATATGATGTATATGAATCACTTAAAGGTTAACGACTATAGATGGTAAATGTGAAAGAGCATGTCAAGATACTATGGCCTCTACTTAAGAGTCTTAAATAGATATTTTCATTAAATGAATTGGTCAACAGACTGTTAATGTGTAAGTTGAGTCCTTACACTTTGGCAAATCAAAATGAAACAACTAATAGTACTAAAATGTGACTTCAATGAAACTAGCATGAAATCCATAAGACCGACTCAACATTAATAAGGACTAAGATAAGTAGGTTTATCCCTGGCTATTATAATGACTCGAAAGACAGTGATGTTGGAAAATGTAGTTTCGGTGCCCGATGTTACAACTTCTCTTTTCTCATGTTGCGACCTTATTAACTCAGTCATTCATGTCATGACATCAAATCTTTCTTGTCGAGACAGCACGCCTATTTTCAACATTGCACTATTTTAAGTTGTTTTGACCTTCTAGAGCTCAATTTGAGTTCCGATTACCTCTGACTAGCTCCAAATAAATCCTAAATGATTTTAAGTTTTTTTTAAACTTTAAAGCTTGTCTAAAACATATTTTAATTAATTTATAAAAATATTTTAAACTTTCAATTCTTAAATAAATCCAAGATTTCTTAATTGTATATGTTTCATGGCATCTCCCATCAGTACTGGTTGTAGCACCCCATACTTGACCCGATTGTCGGTTTGAGCTTTGAGATGCTACAACTATCGACTGAGTAAATTCAAACCATTATACAACACATAATCATTCAAATATGTAAACAAATAGCATTCATGTACATAATATGTTGCCTAATTATTTTTGGGTACTACACAAGCTTACAAAAGCTCTTTTATTAACTCGAGTATGTATTAGGACCAAATTGGAAAGTTTGAAAAATTTTAGTCTAACATCGCGATGTTGCCTTCTCAATATGTCATGTTGGGACTTCATACATACCAATGTCGCGACGACATCCTGTTTTGGCACCATGTTGCAACATTGAGAGTTGGAGGTTGTGACGAAGACCCTGTTTTTGGTAAAAGAAAATGCCATTTTGATTCCCATTCAATATCTGGAAAATTACCTATATGATTCATACAATTTTTTACCGTTAAAAACAACTCAAATTCATATCATTTCATGCTAAACAAATCACCTAACCATTCCAACCAAAACCAAATCAAACATGAGCTCAAACTATTCAAAATCAATTTATTTCATTGCATTCATTCAAATGCCAAATCTACCTATAACAAAACATAATAAGGCATGCCATTCAACTTTCACAAACTAACCTATCCATTTTATTTTGTACGCTATGAACCTGTAAACTCGAAATCATATAAGGTTTTTTATATATTTTTACCACCTATTTACTTAATTATTGTGTTTGTCTTGAGTAATTATTATTGAAATAGGAGAATTTTACTTAATTAGTAATTTTGGACATGAATTTAGAATATATGTGAAATTATGCTTAATTACATGATTTTCATGCATATTTTATATGAATTCATGTTGATTTATTAATGTCTGTATTTTTCACTATGTAGGTAGGCTATTGGAGATATAATTTAAATAAATAAAAGATGGCCATGCACAAATTATCCATGTGGATGGCAAGACCATGCAATTTTGGGCATGGGGTTGACTACTTGATCCAGTAAGAAAGGTGGTAATTGATGGACATGTCTGTTAAGTTTTGGAGAAAAGAACTGTCCAACAAGGCAAATTAAAAGCATAATTTTAGCACTTGTTGTCGCTGCCCAAAAACATGTTTTGGGATATCTAATTCAAGGTCCCTACAGTTGGAAATTAATCAGAATTCAGTTCAACAACTTTCCTGTTGAAATCGTCCACTCTATAGCTATCTTTAGCTTGAAATTCAAATTCAAATTGAGAAGACTTGGTCATCCATTTTCCTTATGAGAGAAGTAAGGAATGAAATTTAAACCTATTTTTAGTAAACTCAAATCCTTACCTTCACCTATAAATACCTTGCTATCCTTACTTATCCCTCATCCCTCATAACTCAACATTCCCCTTTCACTCACTCTAGTTTTCTCTCAATCCCTTTTCCCTTTTTCCCTTACCAATCTTTAGCCTCAAAAGCTTTGTCAAAATCACTCTTTAGTCGGCTTCCCTCTAAACCCTTAGCAAAAGAAGCTTCAATTAGAACAAATGAGAGCTTCAGTCAGAATAGATCCAAAAGGTTGCTTAACTGAGTCTACTGTTTCCCATTTATTATTTATTTTAACATGTTTGCTTTGAGTTTTATGTTTTTTGACATCAACTATGAAGTTTTAAATCCTATTTGCTAGGATGATTATATTAAATTGATGAGATTTATTTAATTCATGTTAACATGTTTTGTGCCTCAGTCAATTATGTTTCCAATTAATATTATGATGCATTTTATTCATATGTGATTAGGTGCACTTAGATTAGCTAAGTGATCCTAACTAAACAACAACTAGTAGGCGCATAATTGAAAAGGGCATTGCTTAATTTAGGTCATTAAAACTGACTAAGTTAAGGTTCATAATATCTTTAGTTAGCTCTATTATCTAGCATGGTTTTTAGATTTATGTAATTAAAGTATTGCAAACGTAAATGTCCCTCTAACCTTGATAAATGATAAGAAACCCTTAATCTAATATGATTAGTAACATGCATATTTAACTAAGTAAAAGATCCGTGAGGACTTAATTTGGTTTCCAAACCCATAAGAGATTAAGTTGCCATGGAAATAATTCAGAACATATTAGCATGATGAAAGTAAGTTGATTTGAATAATATAATTATCCTATCCGATTTAAAGTTGATTTTTTTTT
>CM025247.1:21093203-21107767 GCA_013677275.1 Gossypium schwendimanii | reverse complement strand
ACTATTTGTTCCTCCCCGGTCGACCACCGCCACGTGCGCCACAATCACTTACCATTTGCCCCTTGCCCTATTTTTTATTTTTTTATTTTAATTTTATTTATTTATTTAGTTTATTCCTATGCTTAATTTTTATTTTATTCTTTTTAATAATTTTATTATTAATTTGCCTGTTTAGTTTTTTTTTTGGCTTAGTTTTCTTGTTTCTATTGTTATTATTAATTTTCACTGATGATAACCTTTCCACCACGAGGATCCACCTCATTCTCCATCTCAGCGTCACCATCCTATTACATCTGCTACCATATTAGCGGACATCTCTAAGCAATTCACTCGCTTCGAGCAGTACTGCTTTTAGCGGTTCGATAGTATTGATACGACCTTGCAGCAGATCTGTCAACACCTCCACATTTCCTCTTTAGCGTTGACGACTCACGATACGGATGCCTCTAACGATGAAGATCATTGATTTTATTTGTTTTCTTTTTAGTTTTAGTTTTATTTTATGTTTATGTTTATTTTTATTTTTAGTTGCTTTATTTTTATTTTCTTAGACTTATTTCTTTTATTATCTTTTAAACTATATTTTTGTTTGGATGGTTGTTTCTAATTGAGTTGTAACCTTTTAATCTTATTCACTATTTGTGTTTATTTTCTTAGTAGTTTGCTCAGAATCATGCATTACATTTAGATTTGGCTACAATTCCGTCTTTCGCCGTTCTGGCAATTTCATCCAATATTCAGGGCAGTTTTAGTTTTCGCCCTCTCTTATGATATTCTGCTTTTATTGTGCTTATATTTGTTTGTACATTGAGGAAAATGTACATCTTAAGTGTGGGGAGATTATTCATGTAATTATTAGAAAATCACTGAATTATGTCTTGTATTTAAGTAATTTTCTCATACTTCCATTAGAATGAATTTTTGTTGATGTGTTTAGATTAATTTGTAAAAATTTTTCCATTGGTTGATTTAAACTTTAAGACATGAGAGAATCAAGCATGATAAGTTATTTTTAGAATTAAAAATTTTAGGTTGTTTCCTTGAATTGAGTTATTATCTTCAAGTTTGAAATTTGCAAAGTTTGACATCAAAACCATAATTTTTTGTGAGATTTTAAGCCTTTAGAGCATACATTTTTCATGCTCATTCTCTTATTGGTTATGAGTGTGTCGACTTGATTTGTTATTCTAGAACTTGCTTTGATTATGCATATCGAGACCACACATTTGATTTGATAAACTGAGATGATAAAGGCACTTAGGTTTTAACCCACTTATCCCATAAAAAGCCTACCCTTTGTAAATAACCCTTATTGAACCCCGTTGAGCCTAACACACCGTTTCTTGATTAAACCATTAATTTTAATCCATGACTCAGTTTTTTCTTGTGTTTTTTTCCCTTTTTTTGAGTCCCTTTTTGTCGATATTTGATTTGGTTAGTTACCTAGCTACGCGCTTCTATTTGATTTGCTGAATTATTTATTATTGTTCTTGAAAAAAATAAAAAAAATAATATATTGATTATTAATTAGTTATTTGTTGATTGAGATTGAACAATTAAATTCATATTCTGAGAAGAAGCTCATTTTTGTTCTTGAATAGTTCTTGATTGATGTGCTTGTTTTTAATTCAGCAATTTTTTATTTTTTCTAGTTTGGTAATTTATCAACTCGATCTCGATTATAAACAAATTTTTTAGCCTTTTTCTCCACACCCTTAACCTAAGCCCCATTACAACCTCCAAAAAAACCTTTTGATTGGTGTGTCATATCATTTTATAGTGGTGGAGATTTGATTTTCAAGCAAGCTTATGGTAATGATATTTCTTGTCCGACTATTGAGTGCTTATTCTTAAACCTTAAACACTTTGAGTGATTTGAGTGAATCTTTAGTGAGGATGTCAATTCTTGTCAATTTTGAATTAAAGGTAACTACTTAGATAATGGGAGATACTTATGTTTTCGTGCTTTAAAAATTTTCAACTTGGATTGTTTGAATATTTAGTGCTCTTTTAGTTGAATTGCCAATGCATGATTATTTATGAATTATTTCAAAACATTATAGATGAGAATTACAAGTTGAGAAATATTAATTTTAATGTGAGTTGAGGATTTTGCTTGAGAACAAGCAAACGCTTAAGTGTGGGAGTAATTGATAAATGATAAAACTAACATATTTTAATCCCATTCTTAATGCCTTTTATTATTATTATTATTTATGCAAATTAGTGAATTTGATGCTTCTAATCCTTTGAATTCATATTCTTATACTTAGGTGAGCATTTGGGAGCAAAAGAAGTAAAAAATGAGTGACAATCAAAGAAAAAAGCAAATTTCAAGAGCCACACAGGCCGGGCACACACCCTTGTGAGCCACACGGGCTGGACACACGCCCATGTGCCAGCCCTTAATGATTTCACACCTTGCTTCCCAAACACGAGGAAAAACACAATTTTTAGGCTTTCTAAGCATTCTAAAGTCTATAAATACCAAATAGAAGAAGAGATATAAGAGCCATTAGAGAAGATCGAAGAAAACACTCAAGGAACACCATTAGAGCCACTTCCGAAGCAGATTTCTATCAAGATCAAAGACCTCCTTTTAATTTCTTCTAAAATTTTTATGAGTTTCTTTGTTTCTTCTGGTTTTTCTGACTTTGAGATGTTTTTATTCATAATTATGAACTAATTCCCTAGATACCTAGGAAGGATGAAACCCATGACGAATTCTATTATTTAATTTCTGTTTTACATGATAAATACTTGATTCTTGTTCTCAGTTATGTGTTTTTATTTCTTGTTTTAATATTTCTAGGATATTAATTCATGTTTAATGTGCTTAATTTTGTGGAGCAAAAATCCCTGTTTAAGAGTAGATCTAGCATAATTGAGTGGAGTTGCATGCAATCCTAGAAATTGGACGACATATATCAATTGGATTAGAGTCAAAATCTAATAGGGGAACCCATAGATCGAGTTAATGTGACAATAGGGGTTTTAATGAGGAAGAGATTTCAATTAATCAACCTAGAGTTAGTTGCTTCTACTCTCGAAAGAGATTTTAACATAATTTAGGGATTTCTACGAATCAAGACATCAAGTGAATAAATCGTTTAAATCAGATTAATAATAATAGAAGGAGTCTTGGTGGATTCTTTCCTAGGTATTGTGTCTCTCATTGATTATCTTTCAATTATTTTCCTGATTCGTTCTCTGTTGCGTTCTTAGTTAAATTAGTTTAGTAATTTTAGGTTAAAACTCATCACTCTAAATTGTCGGCTAAATAAAAAAATGGTAATTACTAAAAATTTTGGTTCTCGTAGATACGATATCTCTACTCATCGTAACTATACTATTGTTCGAGAGGTTCGCTTGCTTTTGTCGTAAATTTTAGTTAGTACGGAAAACACAAGTAAGTTACTAGTCTTGTACTTTTCCAACATTCTCCAATTGGAACATTCTAAGTCTATCATTTTCGAATTTATTAACTAGATTTTTAGTGAGTAATATGTAGAGATAGCAAGCTGATTACAAATATAATAATATGTTCAGTGCATCAAATTTTAAAAGTAATAAAACTTTATTGAATTTAACAGCTATCATTTGGTAAGGATTGAAATTTTTAAATTTTTAGAGACTAAAAATTACCAAATTAAAATACATGGACTAAGTCAACAACTTTCATAAAGTACGAGGACTAATAGCATAATTTAACCTTTCATTTTGTCACATTTTGATCCCTAGACTACAACTTCGTTAAAAACATGTGTCATCTTGGATGAATCAAATTGTGACATGTGGCAAAATTTTTAATTGATTTTTTCTTCGTTAATATGTGAAAAGTGGTGATGAAATTAGTAACAAAATAAGTAATTTTAAAATTCAAAATCGTTACCACTTTCCTTAACTACTTGCAAGTATATGAGATCACTGGAAAATAAAAAATTACAATGAAATAATTCCATTGAAGGAAGTATTTCAAGAAATGAACCCATAGAAAGATTAGAAATCTAATCGAATAAATAACTATCACAACTTAAGAATTAAATTAATTACTAAATCTAAAACTAAGATTAACCAAATTAAAGAAAAAGAATTTTCACCAAATTAATCTAATTTAAATTAATAATTTAACTAAAACAATGAAAGCAAAGCAAAGGTAACTGTTAAAGAAACTTCATAGAGATGTAGTAGTGAAGAAATCTTCAGTTAATGCAACTTAATAATCTATTTTAGTTATCAATGGATCTAGGGTTCATAACTAAGATGGTCATCATTGTGCAAGTATTTTGAGTTGGTGTATAGCTTACAAACATCTAGAGAATTCCTAAGTTGGTGTATAGCTTAAAGGGACTAACTAATTTGTTTGCCGTCACTATAATCGATCCCCCACTACCTAAGTTATTATATTTCTTATAAGTATCCTCACAGATAATAGTGAGTTGGGCAACTATTCAATTAGATTGTTAAAGTTAAGCCAACATCTCCTTATACTCTCCCCCTGTTTATTTTTTTAACCTATCTGTCACATAGGTTAATTATGAAAAATGAATTGAATAATTAATCTAGTCACAATCTAAAATCTTATTTAACCTATTTCAAATATTAATCCATTAACTTACAATTTCTTCACCTCTTAGAGCAATTAGTTGATAGTGAAATTCAAATTAACGCCAAACAGAACATAATCAACACAAAAGGAAAAAATAAAGGAAAAAAAATAAATTTATTTGATTGAAGCGAGAGTCTCTTCAATAATCTGATCCAAGAGTTAATTGAATTCACAAGCAAATCTTCAACACAATCACTCTAAAAAATAAAAGAACTAAAAGCCTAAATAGCTACAAAACTATAAAATAAAGTAAAACTAGAAAAACCTAAAAACCCTCAAATTTTACTAATTTATGTTTTTACATGAATTTTCCACGATTACAACTCGTACTTGGTCACGAAGATAAAAAAATTTGAAAAGGGGAAAAGTCTGCCTCCTCACCGATAGTGACAACAACTATGTTTAATAAGTATGAAAGAGGACCCATTGAAGATATCATAGGCTATAAAAAGTAGTATAGGAGCTTTACAATACATATGTCATACAAGACATGATATCTCATTTAGTGTTAATAAGGTTGCTAATGCAAGCACCTTTGAACACACATTAGAAAGCAATCAAAAGGATTCTAAGGAGTTTAAAATCAAAAGGATTCTAAGGAATTTAAAGGGAACTGTTGATGATTGACTTGTGTTCATGCCAACACAATAATTAACTTTGATGGCTTTCTTTAATGTTGACTAGGGGATTAATCTAGACAACCATAGGTTGATGTCAAGCTAATATGTTTATTTTGGTAGCAAACTTGTGTAATGGAGTTCTAAGAAGCAAAAAAAAGAAAAAAAAAAGATAGCTAGGTCTATTGCAAAGGCTAAGTATATCAGCGCAATGAACACTACATTTGAAGTAATATGATTGGTTGTCATGCTTAAGGAAATTGGCATTTAGTTGAGAGAAATTCTTAAAGTTTGGTGTGGCTCTAGTATCCTATTATAGTCCCAAATTATGGATCTAGTCAGTGGACGATTTGTAAGAAAAACATTTGACTCAATATGGCTTTTCCTTTAACACCCCAAAAATTTTGATAAGACACATGACACTATTCCTAAGTTGGATATAGTGAAACTGCGAGGAAATTTGAAAAATAAGTCATATAAATAGTTTTTATCAAAGCAAAGTTGATGTTGGAAATGAGAATCAATGAAAAGAATTTTAGAAGTGAAAATGTGGCAAAAGGACTCAATTGAAAATTTCAAAAAGCTTGAGGACTAAATTGAAATTTTGACCAAAATGAGAAAAAGTGAGTTAGTATTGATTAATTGGCTTAATAAAAAGTTGGAAAATGTAATGGTGTGATGAAAATCACTTTTGAGACCAAATTGGGAAGATTGAAAAATACAGACTCTAAATAATAAATATTTCGTTTAGTTGAGAAGAGAATAAAAGTTTAATTTCCACCGTACAAGATGTATTATTAAGCATTAAATGTGAATTATGATAATTGGTATATGACTATCCGTTATGAAGATTTGAGCAAAAAGGGTAAAATAGGATACAATGATAATTTTGTCAATTAAGAGGACATTTTGGTCAATCCTCAAGAAGTAGATATTATAAATATTATTTTGATAAGATATTTTGAATTTGGAATTAATTGGACAATTTATTGAGAATTATGTACTGAGATGAGTTGTGGACCACACATTTAAAAAAAAAGTGTTACTTTGACTTAGCATAGTATTTTTTTTAATCGGTTAAAAGGGAAAAAGGATGAGAAAACCCATCCGACTAGCTTGTTGCAATTGGCAACTCTCTCTCCAGGGAAGCTTTCTTCCATTCTCTATTTTCTTACTATTTTCTCTAAATATCTTTAAAAGTCTCAACACCCATTTTGAGTTTTTGCTAAAACCTACAAGAAAACTCCTTAATAAGCTTGAATCTACCATCAAATGCATCATCTTTAGTAAGGGTTTTGATGGTTCTTGAGAAAGAAAGATTGAAGGTAGAGAGAAAGTTTCATAAAGGTTAATAATGGTGTTCTCCACATTTCTTAACTTTATATTTGTCATGAATTGTTATGATAAGGCATGGAGAGCTTAGATACTAATTTTTAATTACGTCTTTGTGTGTGGAAAATGATAAAATGATGGATATTGATATTTCAAGCTAGGATAAAGATGGAATCATGTCTTTGGAAGCTTAGTTTTGAGTAAATTTGCATCCAAAAGGTAATTACCCTTGGATATTCTTACTTTCCTATACTAACCAATTTAGGAAAAGGATGAGATTGTGCAATGATTATGAAATTGATTAAGTAATGAATGTGTGTAAATTTCATGGCTTGAAAGATTGAAAATGAGTGATTTGTGTTATTATTGTTTAGTGAAATTTCGCTACATGTGTTGTACTAATGAATGATGTGCTATGAACTTTGGTTGCCATGAATTGAATGATAAATATGACTTGGTAATTGTGAATTATTTGAAAATTGTTGATAATAAGGAAAAACATGTATAATTTCACCTAAACCAATTAAATGTTTAATAAGTTGTCATAACTAATTTTTTTCATTAAATAGCTTTGGTATGTGACAATGTTTGTATTGCTTATAAATGGAAATTTGGTTTCATGTGAGGCCATAAAGATTAATCTCAGAATTTTCCATGAAAATGTTGGTAAAAGAAAGAAATGGTTATGAATTATTCTTTTGAAACATAATGAGAACCATGAATGTGCATTTAAGACCTAAGATGATATTCATGGAATATGTATATGTACAAGGCACTTAGTGTTCCATTATATGGGTTTAGTTTGTCTAAACAATCTTTGAAACTCTTATAATATTTCTACCTACTTGATAAAAAATGTTAATGGTCTTAACTGTAATTGTAATGACCCAATTTTCGTCGATGTAAAACAAGTCAATTTCTAGATTGAATTTGTTAAGCTGATTCATCCGAAAAGTTAAACCGAGAAAATTAATAAGTCGAATACGACAATTAGAAATGGAATTAATTAGTAATTAAATCGAATAAGTTGATAAGTATATAGTACATGAACCAAATTGCAGGGCGAGTAAAATGAAAGAAAGTGATTAAAAATTCAAGAAGCCCTTAATGTGTGAATTTACTAGGAACCTAAGTGTTAATAAACCATAATAAGTTAATGGTTAGTGGATTAATGTGATCATATCCATCAATTTTCGTTAATAACATCAAGCGTAAATAACAGCCATTAGATTAGTGTAATTATTATTTATATACTTGAGTTAATATCCATTACATGTTATAGTGGGAGAGTAAAGAATTAAAAAAAGAATCCATTCTTGTTTTCTTCTCTAATTGAAACCAAGAATAGAGCAAAGTTTGGTTTGTGTTCTTCATAATCAGCCATAGATTAGGAGGTAAAAAAACTTATTGTTGAATGATGTTTATAGAGTTCCAATGTATTAAGCTTGGTCCAACCAAACCATTAGTTGAATTTTTAGATTATTGGAGTTTGATGAAGTTACCATTAATGAAAACTTAGGTAAATTGAGTTGGAAATCATGAAGTTGGATTATATGTCTTACATGTTGGAATTAAGGCGGGTAAAGTTGTGATTAAGTTAAAATTTAGTGATTGTAAAGGAAGCCATGATTATGCTATTAGGGACTAAATTGCAAATAATAAAATTTGTTAAATGTTAATGTTATATATTGATAGTTTTAGGTCCCTAGAGAATAAATACGAAGTCGAATTTTGATTCAATCAGGTAAATAACGACATACAAGCATTTTAGATATAAAGCTTAAAGATGGACTTATTTGTAAAGCATACAATTATTTTTGGTTTTGGTTATGTTTTAATTAGTTGAGAAATTGACACTTTTTCGTAAATGAATACTGAATGTAGCTGAGATGAGGTCAGAACGTTGAGGGGAAAAGACAAATTCGGGTGTTAGATAGTTAATTTGGTTTGTGCTAACTTAATGTATATATATTTACATATATATATTCAATTCATGTTTTTAATTAATATTAAGTTCTTGGGTTTAATATAAAATATAAATATCAAGTGTGTTTCTACTCATATTGTGATTGAATGTCAATTGTTAGTATAAATGCTAAGAGATAATCTCAAGCACGGTTTATGACAAGGTAAGTAATTATGCCCGATACCTTGTTGGAATCAAAATTGATTGTTAAGTTGTTTCGCTTGACTATAAAGAATGATACATGTTACTATATTAATATAGCAGATAATGAAAAGAAATATACATATTATAGTACATGTACATATGAATGGAATTAATATGAAGTTTGATCTGAATTATAGAATAATAGTGATAGTTTTTGAAATCGATATAAGTTGTAATGTTATCATCATAGGTATTGAGATGAATGGATTCTATGCCATGAAATAGTTATGATGTTATATCGGTAGATGTTGAGATGATGCAGATGTATAAAATTAGCATATTCCATGATAAGAATTATAATGACTTTATGATAAGCTTAATGATTTTGATAGTAAATTCATGGAATGATACATATATTGGTGAATGCACTTATGACATATAGTAACCATGAAACTATAATTATGTTTTGGAATTAGATTTTATATGGATGATAAACAATAATGAGGATCGCCCTATTAAACGATGCTAGACATAGTCAGGGTATTCTTGACATGCCATAGGATTTGTATATGTTGTTGGTGGGAGCATCCCGGCACCACAATGTAATTCATTCTAGCACTTTGGTACGAATTCATTCTGGCACTATGGTGTGATTCATTCTGTGGAGTGTTTGGAGGAACGGTGCATTTATGCTTGATCAACACTTCAGTGCTTATTGAGGAGTGTTAGGGGATTAATCTGCATACTTGTACTTATACCTGCATCTAGTTAATAAAAGATAAAAATAAATAATGAAATTATATTCTGATAATCAAATGCCATCTTTATTCTGAAATGATATGTCATTCTAGTTTTGATAATGAAATGCCATTTTTTAGTATACTATGTGATGTCGATCATGCTAAAAATAAACATGAAATGATTTTGAAATATGACACATAATATTGATGATGATGAAAATGAACATGAATGATTCTAAAAATAATATGTGTCAATGATCACGATGATAATGGAAATAAAATGATTCTGATAATGAAATTTACAGAACGAAATGATATTATGATGAAATACTAGATGGCAAGATCAATTTAATGATTCGATATCGTGTATTAGTACCATGCTTGTTAGTTTAATATTTTTAAGTTTCGAATTTGAATTATGTTAGCATGACTGATTATTCAATACTCAACATATGGTTATGTTTGTTTCTGTGTGCAAGTCTCAGACAAGTTCTTAGCAAATCGAAATCATAAAGTACCGAAGACTTAACAACTCAATTCAACTCAAGTTTGTACCCTTTTGTATGTATATATTTAGTTAATGACATGCATCTAGGTTGAGTATTGTGACTGGATATGAATTTGGTATGTTTTGGCTAGTAAGTGCCTAAAATATTTCAAGAGTTGAATTTTAATGCTTGAGTAGTGAATGAGTTTGCATGATTTTAATGGTTAAATCTTGTATTTAGTTATGTGTGGTTGAGGTTTATTGGTTGATAGGTTCTTAGAATGTTTTCTTAAGTTTTTTATGATGTGGCTGATGTTAGATTGCATTAAAATGCTTATTTTAGGCATTTCTACATTAGTCTCTCGAGACATCAAGAACATGTCTCAGGACCTCAATATCAAAATGGCCCATCTAGTACATTTCATTGGTTTAGGTCTCAAGACTTATCAAGCAAGTCTCGAGACATCCAAACATCGAAGCTAGTGACCTGAAATAAGGGAGTCGCGTCTTGAGACTTGTCTCTAAACACTAGAGCCTAAGTCTCGAGACACTTCAACATTGAATCAAAAATAAAAATTTCCATGTCTTGAGACATGACCCTCATGTCTCATGACATAGATGAGTTTGGATTCGAGTCCTAACTCTAAATTTGACCCCTTATAACTTTGTAATCATTTAAATAAGAATGAAATCCATCTACTGAGTATGTTTGAAATGTATAATTTAAATAAGAATGCATTATGTTATGTTATTAGTTAATTGTTCCGATCAATGAGTTGTGATTGTCTAAGTTGCTTCGACAATGTAATGTGACGTCTCGCATTCAAACTTGATGACCGGCTCAGGTGTGGGGTGTCTTAGTAATAAGTTACTTCTAAACTTAATATTCTCTAGTAAACTTAGTGTAATACTTGAGATACAATTGGCATGCCTGATACGCCGTAAACTAACTAAGAATTTAACTAAGGCAAGTGCACCTATCAATTACTAGTATAACTACGATGAACACATATATTATTCCCACGAAGACTAAAAGTACTAGTAATTATCATCTTTCTATTATTTAACTGAAAAATTCAGGTACTAAAATTAACTAATTTAATTAACTAATAAACACGACAAAGAATAAATCAAGAAATAAATGATTAATAACCAAGAAGCAAAACAATACCCAGGAAAGAATTCACCTAGATTTCATCTGTCATTATCAATCTAAATCATGTAATTTCTTTACTTAGTATCTTGATCTATAGAAATCCCTAAATTATGCTAATATCTCTTTCAAGAGTAAGAGCAACTGACTCTTGGTTGATTAATTGAAATTTATTTCTAATTAAAATCCCTATTATCACATTAACTCTATCTATGGATTCCCCTATTAGATTTGGCTTTAATTTGGTAGATTTATGTCGTCCTATGTCTAGGATTACATGCAACTCCACTCAATTACATAAGATCTACTCTTAAACAGGGTCTATTCCTCATTGATTTAAGCACATCAAACATGGATCAATAATCTAGAAATATCAAACCAAGAATTAAGCACACATAATTGAGAACAACATCTGAGAATTTATTGCGTAAAGTAAAAATCAAATGGTAGAATCCATCATAGGGTTCATTTCCCCTAGGTACTTAGAAAATTAGTTCATGCTTGTAAATAAAAACATCCAAGACACAATATAACAGAAAAAATAAAGAAACAATAATCTCTTTAAGAATCAAATGAGAATCTTTAATCTTGATGAAAATCTCTTTCAGAATCAGTTTCAATGGTGTTTTTCGAGTTGTTTTCTTAAATATTCCATGACGACTCTCTCATATCTTCTTATTTTTATCATATATACGTCTTAGAATGCCCGAAAAACCTAAAAATTACATTTTTTCGCTGTTCAGAGTGTAAATTCCCGCAACCAACATGGCCTACCACATGGCCGTGTGGTAGTCCGTGTGGGTCACGCAACCGTGTGGAATGGGTCAGCTTGTGTAACTCTTGTAACATGCTCCAATTTTTTGATTTTCGCTCGTTTTTCACTCCTTTTGCCCCCCAAGTGCTCTATTAAGCATAAAAATATGAATTTAAAAGATTAGGAGCATAAAGTTCACCATTAACGTTGAATAATAACCCAAAATTGCATTAAGAATGAGACTAAAACATGTTACTTTTGGCACTTATCAATGCCAATAGGGATTAGATATGGAGTTCTGTTATGGCAGGATTTTAGTTCCATCTGGAGTTTTATTGCCTTTGGGCTTTGCACCTTTTATGTGCACTCTCTGTTGCCTTCGAGCTTAGCACTTTGGTGATCTTTGGTGTGTTTTGGAGGCTTAGCAATTTGGTGCTCTCTAGTGTGTTTAGGGGGATGTGTTGTAATGCCTTAAGGCAAAACACTTATGTGCTTTTTTCTAGAGTTTACTAAAAGCAAAAAAAAAAAAATTAAAATCTTAATGATAGGATTCTAATACATGCACGAATGGGGTAAAATTTCTTAAATTCCATTCACCAAAGCTATCAGTTTTCAAGTTTGGAAAATCAGTTGACTTGCGATGACTTTTTGGATGACATCTAGGAATTTTTGGGTTGAGATGTCTTCATAGCATTCGAAGATCTATCTTTTATCTTCAAACACACTTTGAATCACTCGATTTCGATTTCGGGTGTAACACCCTGAATTTTGGGCCTAGAAGAAATATGTTTTGAGCAAGGGAATAGTTAGAAGACTACACATAAATATTTAGTTGTGCAAGGAAGTGACACAAATACTTGTCTGCTTCAGTGGTTAATTGATTTGGGTGTGTTTGGGAGTGTTTGAGAAGCCTGGGTTCAAGTCTTGGCTTTTGTAAAATTTTTAGTTTTGCTTTTAAATGAATCTGGACACTGGCATATAGGCCTTATAAATAATAGTGCTTGTTTTATGACACAAAAAAAGCTTATGGTCTAGTGGCAAGGTGGCGTGTTGTGTAACTATGAGATCTAAGGTTCAAGTCTTGGGTTGTGTAATGGAGTATTTATTTTGCTGCTTGAGCTGTATAGGTAGTGGAGTTGGACTGAAACACATCTAAAGGGAGTTTGAATGGGGTTGTTGGGGGAGTTGAGGAGAAATCGGTGGAGTAATTCAAAGAGGGATAAGGGGAGAGATATTAGGAGAAAATCAAGGGAAGTGAGGGTTGAGGAGATGTGTGCCGGAAGTGGACTTTGATACTCAGGAAATTCGGCCAGAGGGGTATACTGCTCATTTTGGTATACTTTTCATTTTGATTTGTGTAAATGTTTTCCCTTTTTTGCTTTTGGTGCCGAATTTTTGCTAAGATTTCGTGAACCTCTTGGGTTTTCTTTTGTTGCTCTTTCCTTTTATTTTTTTTTGTTTTGGCCGAATAGCTTTTTGGTTCCCTCCTCTGCTGAATTCTCTTCTCTCTTTGCTCTTCTCTTTGCAGCTTCTTTTCTCTCCTCTACTTTTCCAAACCTAGACCGAATAGTGTTGAAGTAGTTTCGTGTGCATCTTTCGTCCGAATTGCTCTTCTTCCTCTACCCTTTTTGATCGACTGTTTGTCAAATATTGCCCTTCTCTCCCTTTTCATCTCTTCAATTTTGTTTTCGACTTGAAAACTATTCTCTGATGGTTTGAATTCCTCGAGGAGCGAAGGAGTATCAAGTAATATTAAAGTTGTCTAAACCTTTCTCCCATCACTCGATCAAAGGTAAATATGTGGTCAAGCATTCTAAAGTGTAGGCTGAGTTCTTTTTGTGGATCCATAAGATATCATGTGTGGTTTTAAACCACATGAGTATACAATCCTGTTTAATGAATCCGTTGTAATGCAAATATCCGTCAAAGAAATTGTAGTTAACCTTCGTCAGTGGTATAAGTGGGCTAAGCCACATTTGACAATCGAAGCAAGTGTTAATTTTTGTTTTGGTTAAGGGTTTAAAAAGGGGAAGATTAACCCTATTGTTCAGCGACTAATGGGAACTTTTGTATGAATGTGGGTTTTGGTGTTCGTGCTTGGTGCATTTTCATAATCAAGTGTGTAAACACCCTACTATAACTGTAGAACGGCAAAAGCCGAAAAGCCAAAAATACGGCGTTTGAGACCACACGAGCGTGCGATCGCTCATGTGATAAGCCAAACCCACGAACCATGGGCGATAGACTGTAGAGGCTTCCATGAGCATTTTTAAGGGCTTAGGTCATAATGGGCCACGTTGGGCCGAAATGGGTCGTGTGGGCTCAATGGGCTCATGGGCCACACATGGTTGAAATCTGCGATTTTTGACAAATACTGGACTGAGCTATGTAGATCTCATAGCCGTGGCAAAATTTGGGCTGAACGAGCCACACGAGCATGTGGGCCCACTTGGGCCGAGTAATGGGCCTTGGGCCTATTTACACTATTATGAACATTTAGGTTACCTGAGTCGCTCGAGATGACTGTAGACCTTTCGAGAGGTCGATATCTACATCGAGACCCCAAAATAGGTAAAATAACCAAAATACCCCTATAGGGTAAAATGATCGAAATACCTCCATAGGGTAAAATGACCGAAATACCCCCATAAGGTAAAATGACCGAAATACCCCCATAGGGTAAAATATCCCTATAGGGTAAAATGACCTAAATACCCCCATAGGGTAAAATGACTGAAATACCCCTTTAGGGTAAAATGACT
>CM025247.1:21014198-21030777 GCA_013677275.1 Gossypium schwendimanii | reverse complement strand
TTATCCATTTAATTTTATTTCCTTACAAATCAGTCCTTTGACCCATTGTTGACCCACTAGGGGAATGACACGTGTACTGGTGTTGGGAAAATAACCCTCTGAGTCCCTATACTTTTCTTCTTCTTTTTTTAAATTGATCCATCATGTTTTGTTTTTGTTTTTTTATAATTTATACTTTAAATTTTATTATATTTTCAATTTAGTCCCTTATTTAATTCAATTCCTTTATTTTATATTTTTAACTTCTAGTCCTTTTAATTTTATTATTTACGCTTTAACCACTTTAAATTATGCAATCTTCAATTTCATCTTCGAGTTGTTATTTTGTTTATTTATTTATTTATATTATTATTGTATTAATCATGTCATAATTATCATCATCATTGATTAATATTATTATTTACTAGCATGATTATTATTATCTTTATTCTTTTATGATTTTTTTTTGCTATATTATCATCTCGTTTTTACCCACGTAGCTATTGAATTTTATTTTTGCCATTACCATATTATATAACATGTTTAAATATTCGTTTATTGTCGTACCATGCTCGAATAAATTAATTAGATATTGCTTTAAATGTTGCATTCGTTTTTATACGATACATAAGAAAATAATTAGAATCGAGGCTATGTTCTTTATTTAGGGGATTCTAGAAATTGTGCCCCTAACTTACGGGGTATGAATTTCTCTTCGAACCAAAATAATCGAACGTCTTTTTTAAATTTTTTTAAAAAAGGAAAAAAAACACATAGGATTCAGGTAATCATTAAACTATAAGTATCCTTATTTTTAGGGAATCGAGATGTCGTGCCCTAACTTACGGGACATGACCGTTTCTTCTGGGTTGACCCGAAATAAGAGAGCCTTCTACATAAAATTTAATTTAGTTAATGATATGTTAATCATTATGCAGAAGGGGGATCGCACTTTAAACTATCTTTAATTCTCAATTTTCAACACTAAGACATCAAGTAGTCAACTAAGCACCAATTTTGGACGTTATGAGGGTGCTAATCCTTCATCATATGTAACCGGCTCTTGAACCCACTTCCTAGATTTTGTAGACCAAAAATTATCGTTTTAGTAATTTTAACCTTTTATTAAAATGATTAAATCTCGAGGTGACCCAATCACACCTAATAAAAAGGATTGGTGGTGACTCCATCTTCGTTTTAAAATAAAAGTCAAGTTCCAAAAGGTTTCGACAGTTTGGCGACTCCGCTGGGGAATAATAAGAGAGTCAAGCCGTGAGTTGATTACTTTTTGGTCTTCTTTTTGAAAATTACAAATTTGGTTTAAATTGGCGATCCCTTTCTTGCATTTCAACATTCATGTTTTGTTTTGCTGGTAAACAATTATATCTTTGTTAATGGTCTCGGGTTACATAGTGATCTAAGACGTATGTTTTTTTGGTTTGAGAGTTTCTCTTTGTATATTTTCACCTATATTGCATGGCATAATCGATCCATTCCACCCTTCTCAAGTGGGAGTGAGAAGCTATTCCTTCGTGAGGCCTTCACCTCCTTGCAGGATAATAGATCACTTTCGGGATATATTCGTACCTATGTCTTTGATTCGTATGATCCTATAATGGGTTAGGATTGAAGAATCTTCCAATTCAGGTACCTTTACTTTAGAACCAAACCACATGTAACGAACCATAAGAGCTTGACCTAAGTAGAACCATGTCGAACCTTTAGCAGTTACCCAAATAGATTACAAAGAATAAACATTTTTAATTGTTCTTATTTGCTTTAATTTGTATTCAAGCTTTATACAAAGTGTACTGACTTGTTTTGTTTTGGCTGTGATCGCATTGCATCTTCATCTTAAAGGAAATGTGTTGATTCGTGTTTAATTACTAAACAGAGAACTTGCCATGGAAAAGCGGGTTCTTTATAAAGTGGAAGACAACGCGGTCGTGTGACTATGGTCGGAGAAAAGACAACAAGAGAAAGGTGACAGCTTGTTAGAGGGGTATATGTCAAAACTATGGGATTTCACCTGGATCAATATGACTCAAAATAATCAGCAAGAGCTGAAAGAAATATGGAATCAATGGGATGATGAAACAAAACAACTATTCTACTGTGATTTACCTTACCTACTGGATGTCAAAGTAGATAAGCATGTATTCCGAGCTCTCACACAGTATTAGGATCCCATTTACAGTTGTTTCACTTTTGGGAACGTAGACATGGTAACCACTATAGAAGAGTATACCATTTTGCTTCGTTGCCTAAGGATCCAAGTCAATAAAGCCTACTCTAGAGCCACCAACATCTCAACCTTCTTAAAGAGGCTGATGGACATAACTATGATAAGTGAGTAATGGGTTGAGGCCCGAATTAAGGAAAAAAGGGATAATAAATGCATCACCTAGAAGAGCTTGCGAGGCTTAATCTTGGTACATCCAGACACAAGGAAAAAGGTCGATGTCTTTGCCTTAGGTATTTATGGGTTATTCATCTTCCCTAAGGCATTAGGACATATACAAGATGTAGCTTTAGGTT
This sequence comes from Gossypium schwendimanii, assembly GCA_013677275.1. Taxonomy (NCBI): domain Eukaryota; kingdom Viridiplantae; phylum Streptophyta; class Magnoliopsida; order Malvales; family Malvaceae; genus Gossypium; species Gossypium schwendimanii. The sequence continues at coordinate 21,028,260 of CM025247.1, read as the reverse complement.
TGTTTGATCGATTAGAAAAAAGGGTCACACCTGTCCTGCAATCTTGGTTGAAACCTTCAAGTCTTTGAATGCCTGTCGAAGAGAGGGCAAAGGAAGATTTATTGGTTGTGCACAGTTCTTGCTAGTCTGGCTCTATAGCCACTTCTAGAAGATAGAACAAGTCTCCTACCGAATGTTCTCTTAAGACTATTCCCCATTGAATCAATTTGTGGCTACCTAAAGACAAAAAAAAAATCTCTGAAGAAAAATGGATGGCAATTTTCCAAAGTCTCAAAGATGAAGATATTAAGTGGCGGGCCCCTTCGATGATTCCCGATGAAATTCTATATCGATGTAGGGACTTAGATTGGGTCCCTTTGCTTAGGATATGGAGAGCTGTCGGATATGCTTCTTTACTGGTATTAAGGCAGTACCAATCGAGGCAGTTTATTTCAGCAACATAAGGGTTGGCCCAATGTGAGTTTGCATATAAGGGTGAAAAATATAAAATGAAGGTCCGTGAAATCTTGAACATATGGAACCAAACTCACAAGATGAAGAAATTTGCCACAAACCCTATGACAACCCCAGAATACAATTGGTGGTGGAGTAAAAGAATCAATGATAATATCCATTCGCCAAGTCTAGAAAATGTTCGGCCAATAGAAGAACACTTGCAGGTTATCCCGTCAGAATTAGACATTGTGAAGTAAGACTTTGAAAAGAAAAGTTTGAAGCTAGGAAAAAGGATAGAGAAGTTGGAAGAGGGGAAAATTTAGCTGGGGTTAGACATCGATGGCCAAAAATTAGAAGCTGAAAAAATGAGAAAGGGAAAGAATAAGGCTAAAGATGACTTGAACAGTTTTAAAAACGGACTACTAGAAACTTCGCTTGTCAATAAGGACTATTGGGTTGGGCAAAATGTCGAGACAATAGTGACAAGAAATCCAAGAAGAGAAGAATATAGCCAATCATTGGGAGAGAAAGTTCCAAGATACTCGAGTCCGGGAGGATGCTATAAAATGAGAATTATTAGAATGTCAGGTTGAAAAAACTGGACTGAAAGCTCGGGTAGCGGAGTTGGAAAGGTCATTGCATCAACATCGTAGTCGTAACTCTATGACTGAGTTGAAAGTAAGCCGGGCTAAGAATAAAGAGTTGAAAAGGAAGGTAGAAGAACTAGAGGCTGCACTACAAAATTGAGAACTACGAATTGAGCATCTGAAAGAAAATAGGGAAACAAACAATGAATATTGGAAAGAGCAACTCCAACACTCACAGGGGCAGGTCAGAGATAGGGTCCACATTATTAGTGAAGCTTTGGCCCAAGTACGAGAAGTGGTTGACCACTTGCAAAACCTAGGAACCTGAAATATGAATCAGAGTTGGATCAGGGCTGAGAGTTAGTTTGGTTTCTTAGGAAAGTTACGGTTATGAGCATTGAGGCGAGGCCATATATGTGAAATGTATCCACCTTATGTAAATAAACTTGTTTTTTAGTAAAGTTGTTCTAATGGAATTGAACTAGAATCAATATCTTTTTGCATGCATCTTTTCCATTCATTAGCATTACATCTCATTACATGTATTAAATTAATGAAAAGTCCCCTAATTAATCAAAGAATTTGTGACAGTTACCTTGTAAACTACCAAAAATCTACAAACCTGAAATTGTTACAGTACTCATGGTAAAACTAAGGCTACTGATCAAACACTAGAAAGGCTGAATCAAATTCAGAAGGATATGCAAGACCAGTTGCAAGCGCTGGTGCAAGATCAATTAGCTAAGTTGCAACAAGATATGAAAGATCTGATACAGAAATCTTAGAGAAGCATAATAAGTCATATGACCTAGTTATTGACCGGAGGAGTTTAAAAAGGGAAGGATATTGTGATAAACCCTGGGGATGAAAACGAAGACCCTGTGTACCCCTCGGGTTTTACCCCAGCACACATCTAAGCTCAACAGGAGACGTATCCACGAGGAGTACTTGTCACTATAAGATCGTAGCAGTGCCATGCTAGCATCTCAGGACTAGTGAATTACCCGGTGGCTTTAGGTTCCAACCTCGGAGACAACCCAACCAACCCTGTTGTTCCAGATTTGGATGATATGACGGAAACAGAGAAGGAAAAAGTAGAACTTCCAAAAAAGTTGGAAGATCGTTGCAACTGGTTAGAGGAAAAGTTCAAAGTAATAAAGGGCACTCACTTCTTATATTGAGCTGATGCTAATGAGTTAAGTTTGGTCTCGGACCTAGTGTTTCCACTACAATTTAAAACCCCAGAATTTGAGAAATACAATAGGACTAGTTGCCCTGAGGCTCATATCATGATGTTTTACAAAAGAATGACAGGATATATCAATAATGATCAGTTGCTAATCCATTGTTTCCAAGATAGTTTAATTGGATTGGCTGCAAAATGATATAATCAGTTGAGTCATACCAGGATCAATTCATGGAAGGATTTGGCGACAAGTTCAACCACCTCTATTGAAAAAGGAAACAGTGATGCTCTTTGTCAACACCTTGAAGGGCCACTCATCAATCTTATACTAGGAAGTGCTACTAAAAGCTTCTCAGATATAGTTATGTCCAGGGAAATGATCGAGAATGCAATAAGAAATGAGAAGATAGATGTAGGAGAAAATGCTAAAAGATTAGCCCCGAGAAAGAAGGAGAATGAGGTAAACACTGCGAGTGTATTCAATGCGAACTATTAAAATCCAGCCATAGTAGCACATCCTAAGACCATGATAGCCAGCCAACAGGGCCCTCTGAGATAGAAATCCAGTTCAAGGACAAATACAGAAAAAATCCAATTCATATCTATCCCAATGACGTATGGAGAGCTATGCCAGAACCTGTTTAACGCTCACGTAGTATCACCATTTTACCTAAAGCATATTCAACCTCCATTCCTAAAGTGGTATGACACAATTGCTCAGTGTGAATATCACGCGTGGATAACAAGAAACTCGATCGAAAATTACACTACCTTCAAAAAATTGATCAAGAGACTTATCAAAATAGGAATCGTGAGGTTTGATGATCCCTCAGGGCCTAATGTGGCTAGAAATCTGCTACCCAATCATCCCAACCAAAGGGTAAACGCAATAATCAAGGATAGGAGCAAGAGGATTAAAACCAATGTTGTGGAAGTGAAGTCCCGTTTGAAATGGGTTTGGCAGAAAATGGTAGACGTGGGTTTGGTCACTCGAGATTCAGAAGATGTACCAAAAGGAGTAAAAAACTACTGCGAGTTTCATGTTACGGAATGACACAAGATCTAAAAGTGTGTCGAATTCAGAACTCTAGTACAGAGTTTGATGGAAAATAAAGAATTAGAATCTTTTGAAGATATTGAAGATTCAGAGGGGAAGATATTTGTGCCTCCAAAGAGAGAGTATTAGAGAAAACTTACAAGGTCAACCACCCGGTAGTAATCATTACTCGGCCAAGAGGCAATGAAGTTGGGCACAAACCACACCAAGAATCATAATCCAAAAACTCGTGGTCTTCCCTTACAAGGATAGCAAGAGGGTCCCATGGAGTTGTGATTGTAATGTGACGGTTCTAGGAGGAGAGAACTCAAAAGTCACCTCAAACGGGGTCAGGGATGTCGATTTATTCACATGCAGTGGAAAACGCAACAAACCTGCAAATATAGAAACTGAACCCCTCAAGGAAAAGGCCCTGGTAACTGAGCCTAAAAAAGGGAAAGTAGCTAGACCTGAGTCACCAGTCAACGAGCCAATGATCGAGAACGAAGCTAAAAAATTCTTGAAAGTTTTGAAGCACAGCGAGTATAATGTAGTAGAGCAATTACACAAATAGTCAGCTCGTATATCAGTGTTAGCCTTGGTTCTAAGCTTAAAGACACATCGCAATGCATTAACGAAGGTGCTAAATGAGACTTATGTCATCAATAACATCTCCGTGAATAAGCTGGATCATTTGGTCAACAACTTGAGTGTCGACATTTTCATTTTCTTCAACAATGATGAAATACCTCTAGGGGGTATGGGATCAACAAAAGCTCTGCACATCACTACTCGTTGTAAGGGATATACATTACCTGAAATATTAATTGTGAATAAGTCTGCCCTGAATTTTCTACCTCTGTCCACACTAAATAGGCTATCGGTTGATAGCTCTCAGATGAAGGCATGCCATAACATAGTAAGGGAGTTTGATGGCACAGAAAGGAAAGTAATGAAAGGATCGAAATACCACTCCTAATTGGTCCAAATACATATGAGGTGGAATTTCTGGTAATGGACATTAAGCCCACCTATAACTGTTTATTGGGAAGGCCTTGGATTCATTTAGGTGGGGCACTACCGTCGTCGCTGCATTAAAAGTTAAAATTCGTGACAAAAGGTTGATTGGTTAGGATAAACGCCGATGAGGACATCATTGCATTTGTGACCAGTGACGTGTCTTACATAGGAGTAGATGAAGACACTTTAGAATGCTCTTTTTGATCATTGGAATTCATCAATGTAACTTTTATTACTGAAGGAAGCAAGATCCCCAGGCCAAAAGTAACTAAATCCACAGGAATGGGTCTACGATTGATGGTCAAGAAGAAAGCTTTGCTAGGAAGAGGACTTGAGTAGTATTTCCAATGAAGGGTTAATGCACCAATGTTGACAGAAAAACAAGATTGTTTTGGCTTAGGGTACAAGCTAGATGCAAGATAGAAGAGTAAGGAACTAAAAAAGAAGTAGGAGAGAGAAAGGTGCAATTGAATGGGGTAGAGATCAATTGGTAATCGATAATCTTTCCCCATATATCCGAAACATTTGTGTCAAGAGAAGTCATCTACCCTAGACAAAAAATGATAGAGAAAGAAAGCTAGATAACCAAGGCTATGGGAAGAATGTTGGAAATTTTAAGCATCAACTCCATATCTAAAAAGGGAACTCAGGAAGGGAACCTATAGATAATTCGTCCATTCACCCCCTGAAGTGTTTTGAATAATTGGATTGTGGAGGGGATCCTTGTAGTTTTTAGGACTATTTCAGAGTAAAGTTCAGAACATACCTATTGCTCTAAGCCTGGGAGCAATAGGGATCCTTTTGTGAAAAAGTGCATGACCACTATCTTTATTTCAATTAAAACAATGCATCTTTGTGTCCCACTTAAAAAATATTCTACTATTTTTTATTCATATTCATACCACACAGTTAACCATTCCTAAATTCATTTTCTCATTGGGTCTCCTTTAATTCTTATAATAGGTCTCTAGATATCAATGATATTAGCGACACTGCAGCTGACCCAAAGCCTCCTTTTGAGCAGAATATGTGCCGAGAAGAACCTCAAGGATTTGAAGATGATCAAGATTGTAACTTGTCTCCTGATCTGCTAAGAATGGTAGAGCAAAATAAGAAATAGATCTTACCTCACAAAGAATCAGTGAAAGTTGTGAGCTTAGGGGATGAAAAAAAAGAAATAGGTGAAAATCGAAACTTGAATCATGACAGAAACAAGGCAAGATCTCGTCTAGTTGCTTCGAGGATTCAAAGATGTCTTTACATGGTCATATCAAGACATGTCTAGCCTCAATACTGATGTAGTGGTGCACAGGCTCCCCATAAAAGAAAAGTGCAAACTAGTTCAGTAGAAACTTTGAAGGATGAGGTCTGATGTACTGTTGAAGATAAAAGAAGAGGTCAAGAAGCAGTTTGACACTGGTTTCCTACAAGTAGTCAAATATTTAGAGTGGGTAGCTAATATAGTATCTGTCCCTAAGAAATATGGGAAAGTACGAATGTGTGTAGATTATAGAGATTTAAATAAGGCCAGCTCGAAGGACAATTTCCCGTTGCCCCACATCGATACCCTAGTGGACAACATGGCAGGTCATTCACTATTCTCCTACATAGACTGTTTCTTTGGATATAACCAAATAAATATGCATAATGAAGATATGGAGAATACCACATTCATAAGAATGTGGGGAACATTTTTTTATAAAGTGATGCCATTTGAGCTGAAAAATGCAGGAGCAATATATCAAAGAGCCATGGTGACTTTATTTCATGATATGATGCACAAATAAATTGAGGTTTATATAGATGATATGATCGTAAAATCCCAAACAGAGAGCGAGCATGTGAAAGTCTAAAGGAAACTATTCTTAAGGATGAGGAAATTCTAGCTAAAGCTGAATCTAACAAAATGCACATTCAAGGCCACATTGGGCAAATTGCTAGGATTTGTAGTCAGCGAGAAAGGGATTGAGATTGAATCGGATAAAGTCAAGGCCATACAGAAGTTACCACCGCCGTGTACCCAAAAAGAAGTTTAGGGTTTCTTAAGGAGATTAAATTATATCGCCCGGTTCATTTCACAATTAACTAAGAAATGTGACCCAATATTCTGTCTCATTATGAAACATAATCCATTTGTATGAGATGATGAAATCCAGAAGACCTTCTACAAGGTCCAACATTATTTGTCTAACGCCCTAGTGCTGATGCCACCTAGCCCAGATAAACCATTGATATTATACTTGACAATATTTGGAAACTCTATGGGATACGTACTAGGCCAACATGATGAGTCGGGAAGGAAATAAAGAGCAATCCATTTTCCTCAGTAAGAAGTTTACTAAATGCAAGACAAGATATTTGCCAATCGAGAAATTGTGTTGTGCATTGATTTTGACCACCCGAAGGCTAAGACAATACATGTTGTACCATATAACTTGGCTCATCTCGAAAATGGATCCTCTAAAATTTATGATGGAGTCGACCGTATTGAATGGAAGAATGGCTCAATGGCAAATTATACTCTCCGAATTTGACATAATTTTCGTAAGCCAGAAGGTAGTAAAAGGGAGTGTAATAGTGGATTTCCTAGCTAGCAAAGCTCTAGTGGATTACAAGCCTCTAAATTTTGATTTCCTGAGTGAAGACTTGGTGCATGTTGCAACCATTGAAGAAGTTGCTCCAAGAGAATATCCCTGAAAACTAAATTTTGATGGTGCCTCAAACGCCATAGGTAATGGAGTTGGGGCAATCATGGTATCTCTAGACGGAGATCATTATCCTTTCACCAATAAACTGGATTTCAATTGTACAAATAACATGGCGGAATATGAAACGTTTATCATGGGTATCTGTGCAGCTGTAGAATGGAAGATCAAAGTGTTAGAAGTATATAAGGTTCTGCACTAGAAATCTATCAACTCAGGGGTGAGTGGGAGACAAAAGATTCCAAGCTGATTGATTATCAAAAGCTGGTTCTCGAGTTAATTAAAGAGTTTGATGATATCATATTTTACTACCTCACGCGAGATGAAAATTAGATGGCTGATGCCTTGGCTACCCTGGCCTCCATGATTAAAGTAAACAAACAATGAGGTTTAAAACCTAACCAAATGAGCATTTATGATGCTCTGGCCCATTGTTACAACATCGAGGAAGGAGAAAGGGATGATCATCCTTGGTACCATGACATATTGCAATATGTAAAGAACCGTAAGCACCTTAAGCAAGCAACCGAGTATGATAAAAGGATGCTAAGGAGGCTAGCTAATGAGTATGTCCTAAATGGAGGGATCCTATACAAAAAGAAGAAATGATCAGATGTTACTAAGATGTGTGGATGTTGTTGAGGCCAAGAAAATCTTGAAAAAAGTCCATGAATATGTTTGCGGAACACATGTTAATGGTTTCACAATGGCCAAGGAAATCATGAGATTTGGATATTATTGGTCCACCATGGAAGGAAAATGAGTCAATTACACGAAGACGTGCCATAAAGGCCAAATTTATGGGGACAAAATTCATGAGCCTCCTTCACCTCTCCATGTTATGACTTCTCCATGGCCTTTCTCTATGTGGGGTATGTATGTCATTGGCCAATTTTGCCAAAGGCTTCCAATGGGTATCGATTCATCTTCGTGGTCATTGACTACTTCACTAAGTGGGTAGAAGTCGCTTCTTATGCCAATGTCATGAAGTCGACAATTAGAAAATTCTTTAAGAAAGTGATTATATGTCAGTATGGAATGCCAAAAAGGATCATATCTGACAACGCATTGAATTTGAACAACAGCACGATAGTAGAGGTCTGCAACCAATTCAAGATTAAACATCACAGCTCAATACCATATCGCCCAAAAATGAATAGTGTAGTGGAGGCAGCTAATAAGAACATTAAGAAGATTGTGAGGAAAATGATAGAGACTTATAAAGATTGGTATAAGATATTACCATTTGCCCCCTATGCTTATCGAACGTCTGTCAGAACCTCCACCGGGGCAATACCTTTTCCATTAGTTTATGCAATGGAGGCAGGTTTACCCATTGAAGTTGAGATTCCTTCCCTCCGAATTTTGTTCGAACTAAAATTGGATGAAGCAAAATGGATCCAATCCAGATATGATCAGTTAAATTTGATCGAAGAAAAGAGGCTGAAAGCTATCCGTCATGATCAGATGTACAAAAAACGAATGATGCGAGCTTATGACTATGGGTGTGCATTCGGTTAACTGACCAGTTGACTGACCCGAAATAGTTATAACTGAATTAACCGACCTTCAAAATTTTTAACCGTTAACCGAACTGAATTTTTTTAAAAAAATATTAACCGAACCGAAAATTTTTCGGTTAAACCGTTCGATTAATAGAATTAACCGAAAATCATATGAATTCTATTTTTGGTTAAAAATTAACCAATTTAACCGATTAACCGATTAACTGAGTTAACCGATTAACTGATTTAACCGTTTAACCGATTTAACCGATTTAACCGATTTGAATCACTACATAATTAAAAAAAAATTACATAAGTCTTTGAATCACTACATAATTAAAAACATTACATAAGTCTTTGAATCACTACATAATTAAAAACATTACATAAGTCTTTGAATCACTATATAATTAAAAACATTACATAAGTCTTAAAATTAACACATAATTGAAATGTAAGTCTTTAATATTCTCCATTTATATCCATTTCTTCTCTCCAAAAGATCTCCATTTGCATTAAACCTTCAAAAAAAATATGTGCAAAAATTTAGCCATAAATTCATATTACGCAACATCTTTTTTTTTTATATTTGTAATTAAACACATAGGCTATGTGCAGTGAATCAACAGAAACTAGAAAGCCATAAATTCATAAAGTAAATTAAAGGGAATTACTGCTTTCATAAACTAGAAAGCCATAATAATTAAAGTAAAATAAAATATATTTGTCGATGAGGAATTTTCATACATGGTTGATTATGCATTAATCAATTAGTAAAAGAAAAAAAACCTAAGTGTCACAGTAATTCAATTTTTAACCGTATATATAGCAGACTTTCAAGTTAAACTATTGGTTGCATATAATAAAAAGACAAATATATTTTATAATTTGAGTGCTAGCAGAATAGAGACAGAAGGATTAACGGCAATTACGATGGGTTGGAAGAGGGTCAAAAAATTAAATGAATACATAAGACAAAGGCAAAGGCTGGTATGGCTTGTTCCATTCTTCTTTAATGACTGAATACAACTCTTAACTTCACTATTTATTTCTTCTAACAATCCCTATTTACTACGCTTTATTTATTTCCTTCATTCTAAATAGCTAAAAACTCAGAAATTTTGACCTGGTTCTTGCTGATTATATATATAGATATCAAGTTATTCATATAACATGGATAGAGAGTATCCAAGGGAAATACTGAAACTAAGAATCGTAAAACAACCCAATGAATAGCAAGAAAACCATATAGAATGGAATGGAGATTTACAAGATGAAAATGGAGATTTATTACCTTTTTGGAAAGTTGCAAGGAGTTGAGGGTTGACAAAGTTGCAAAGAACAAGAAAAATTAGAGAAAAATAAGAACAATATGGAATGGAATGGCAGCCGAATGGCAGGGCAGTAGCAGCAGGGAGCACCGGAGCAGGGCAGCAGGCTATTAGCTGTTCTGTTTTAGTTTTAGTGTTTTAGTAATTTTCAGCTATTTGTTAGAGACTTAGACTTTAGTTTTATTGGGTTTGTAAATGGTAATTGGATTTGGGTAGACTTTAGTTTATTGGGTTGGTAAATGGTAATTGGGTTGGTAAATGGTAATTGGGTTTATTAATTTTTTTAGTTTAACCAAAAAAATCGGTTAACCGACCGGTTTCGAACCGATTTAACCATTAACCGAAAAATATAAAAAAATTAACCGACCCCCGTTCGAAAAAATTAGGTTAACCGACCGAATACCCGAATTATGCACACCCCTACTTATGACAAAAATATTTGTCCTAGAGAATTCCAAGAACGGGACCTGGTGTTGAAAATGATCCTTCCTATACAAAAAGACTTTAAAGGAAAATGTATGGGAAATTGGGAATGACCTTATGTGGTAAAAAAATCCTTTTTCGGAGGAGCGCTAATTTTGACCGAGATGGATGGCAACTATCTGCCCAACCTCGTGAATTCGGATTCAATCAAGAAATACTTCACCTAAAAAAAAGGGAAGAGGTCAAGATAAAAATTCGTAATGGACGTTTTGAAACCTAAAGAGTTTTGAGTTGAAAACCCGAAAAGGGTGGCTCAAATTTGGGCCCAAGAATGGACATGTAATAGATGTTTCCCCTCAAAGGTAACGAAGAGGAGGGGCTTTACATCTTGTGGCATCGACAAATTACTTTAGTTCTCTTAAACACATATCAGGCTCAGAATGATCCTCAGCAAGTTTGTTTAGAGAAGCTCATACTGTGATATTTGGTGCACCTAATTTTATTTTTACTCACTTTGTGTTCTAGTAATGTTTGTCATTTTAATTAATCCTTTCATTAAAGTTTTTGCACCCAATAAATTTCAGTCTTGTCCATAGTGCAACCTTGTTTAAGCATTTTTGCATTGAAATAATAATTAATGGACTAACAATATTATAAAGTATAAAAAGATTTCAGTATATCACCCTGAAAATTTCTAAATAGTACAAGGATCTGAAACAGGACCGCTAGTTGGAAATAACCAAATTTGAAAGTTGGAAAGATCCTGAAACAAATAGTCCAGTTTGTGACTACCTCTTCGGGTTTCCTATCAAAGATGCCAAACCTGAATGGAAGGCATGGTAACACGTCAGTGATAGGACCTGGACGAATGACAAGCAATGTTGAACTAAGCACTAAAAGATAGGATCATTCTCAAATATGACATTTTACATTCATACAAATATCATTCATACACATCTAGTTAAGAGCATTTGATTCATTGCGATCATAACATCCTAAATGCTTGGCATAAAATATAGGGCATATGAAATGAATTTTAAAGGTTCTAATCCCCTAGAGAATGGCGTGATGGATAAGTAAAACAATCTCAAAACTCGTATCCCTAAAGATGAAATAGATCGAATCAAAACTACAGTAGCGAATCTTATCTCCTTAAAGATGTAGTGGAGCAAGATGAAGCTACAAATCCTACATCCCTGAAGTTGCAGTGGATCAGATTGAAATTATAACAGCGAATCTTATCTCCTTGAAGTTGCAGTGGAGCAAGATTAAGCTACAAATCCTATATCCTTGAAGTTGTAGTGGGATGAATCAAAACTACAATGACAAATCTCATCTCCCTGAAGATACAGTGGAGTAAGATAAAGCTATAACCTTAAATCTCATCGTCCTGAAGTTACAGTGAAAGGGATAAATCAGTGATTCCAGTCCCCCTAAAGTTGCAGTGGGTTGGAATGAAACTACAACAACAAACCTTATCTCCTTGAAGTTGCAATGTAGCAAAATGAAACTGTGACACTAAGTCTTACCTTCCTAAAGTTGTAACGAAGCGAATACAGTGAAGTAGAGTAACCAATGAAATTAATGAGTGGGTTACTTGAAAAAGAGAAGCACTAGAAATGTCGAGATTCAGTAGGACTAGACAGAATTGGTCCTCCTTTAAAATCTTTGCTCCCTTCTCGTTACACGACAATGAGCAAAGAGGGGCAGCTATAATGACCCAAAATCTTCCGGCCCAATCCAACCAAAAAACAGAAACAAATAAACAAAAAATTCAAAAAGTCCAATAATAACAGTCCATTTACAAGCCCAAATTACCTAAGCCCAAGCCCAAAAATCCTAACCCTAAATAGAAACCCTAATTTCCTTCTAAGCCATCAGAAACCGCCGCCCTTCACCACGACAGTAGGCACACCTCCCAAAGTCACCCACTCCTCGAGGTCTCCTCCCTACCATTATTTCACCGAAATAGAAAAGAGGCACACCTTCCACCGCCGTTGATCGAAGGCCTTCCTTTCCACCACCACAAAAATACCTGCAAAAAGGAAAAATAAAAGCAAAGAAAAGAAAACAAAAAAGAAAAGATAATATATCTTGTAATATATTTGGCCATAAAAGTCGAAACCATTTTGTAAAAGATTAATGAAAAATCGAATAGAGAACAAAAAACAAAAAAGAACAAAAGTATTAAAAGGTACAAATTTTTTGTTTACATTTTTTATTTTCTGGAAAACATAATAGAAAGATAGGTTTTTTACCTGGCTAACATTTCGTCTTCCGTCGTCGTAGGTGGGTAAGGGGCTCGTCTCCAAGATGGTATTCTATGATGCGTAAGGCTTCTGAATCCATCAGGATTCGTCTAAGGCTTCGTCAAAGAGAAGGAAACCGAAATGTTTCTTTCCCCTTTTTGGAGTTTCAGCTAGGTTTCTGGGAGTTTTGGCCCCAAATCTGTGTTTTTCAGGTTAAGGGGTTCAAAAGGAGGAGTTCTTGAGAACTTCAGCCACTGGAGGCTGTGTATTATTATTTACTAGCATGATTACTATTATCTTTATTTTTTATGATTTTTTTGCTATATTATCATCTTTTTTTACCCACGTAGCTATTTTATTCTATTTTTTCCATTACCATATTATATAACATGTTTAAATATTCGTTCATTTTCGTACCATGCTCGAATAAATTAATCAAATACCGTATTAAATGTTGCATTCATTTTTATACGATACATAAGAAAATAATTAGAACCGAGACTATGTTCTTTATTTAAGGGATTCGAGAAATTGTGCCCCTAACTTATGAGGTACGACTTTCTCTTCGAACCAAAATAATCGAATGTCTTTTTTAAAAATTAAAAAAAGGAAAATAAAACACATAGAATTTAGGTAATCCTTAAACTATGAGTATCCTTATTTCTGGGGATTCGAGATGTCATGCCCTAACTTACATGGCATGATCTTTCCTTCTCAGTTGACCTGAAATAAGAGAGCCTTCTCCATAAAATTTAATTTAGTTAGTGATATGTTAATCATTATGCAAAAGGGGGATCGCAATTTAAACTCTCTTCGAATTCTCAATTTCAAACACTAAGACATCAAGTAGTCAACTAGGTACCAATTTTGGGCATCATAAGGGTGCTAATCCTTCCTCATACGTAATAAAATCCCGAACCCACTTCCTGGATATTGTAGATTGAAAATTATTGGTTTAGTAATTTTAACCATTTATTAAAATGATTAAATCTCGAGGTGACCCAATCATACCTAATAAAAAGGATTGGTTGCGTCTCCATCTTTGTTTTAAAATAAAAGTTGAGATCCAAAAGATTTCGACAGTACTAATAAAGTCATTTGTCTCAAACAAATGACAAATGGTCATGTTTCATTTTCAGTAATCATACAATGCCAATGTGAGGATTTCACTTTTTATAGAATTATGATTTCATTATTTTGAGTGAAATGTCATGTACTAATCATATACCCAACAGACCAATTTTATAATTTTATGTTTACTACCTTAAGATGTATGATTTTCAATATATCAAAGTATATGAATTATTATTAACTTATTTAGAATTTAAATAAGTAATACTTTGAATACAACATGTAACATCCCGAATTTTGGGCCTAGGAGAAATAGGTTTTGAACAAGGGAATAGTTAGGAGACTGCACATAAATATTTAGTTGTGCAAGGAAGTGACATAAATGAAAGTCTGCTTCAGTGGTTAAGTGATTTAGGAGTGTTTGGAAGTGTCTGTGAAGTTAAGGGTTCAAGCCTTGGCTTCTGCAAAAGTTTTATTTTAAGTGAATAAAATCCTTGGATCTAGATAGTAGGTT
>CM025247.1:20834495-20848195 GCA_013677275.1 Gossypium schwendimanii | reverse complement strand
CGTTTTGCCCCTATAGTTTTAATTAATGACGATTTCGTCCCTATGCTCGGAAAATGAAATTCATACAATTTAATCCTTATCCCAAGCCTAGATATTTTCATATATATCAATAGAAACCCATGGATTCCATGAAATTTTAGAATTTTTCCATAAATTCAACAACTTTTCAATTTAATCCATAAATCATGATTTCATCCAAAATCCTTTAATAAAATTCCTTTAAATATCCATAAACATCTAAATTTCATCATCTAATAACTAAATCATATAAAATTATCAATGGTATCTTCCAAAACTTTCAAAAAAATCCAAAACTAATGAAATGGTTAGTTGGACCTAATTGTAAAAGTCCCAACACATAAAAATTTCAAGGAAAAAGCAAGAATTAAACTTAAATAAAGCAAATATTGAAAAACCAGCTTAAACACTCTTCAGTGGCTATTTTAGAACTGAAAAATGACGATGAAAATATCTAGAATTTCAATTTCCCTTTTATTTCACTTAAATTTGGCAAAATTTATAATTTTGCCCTTATTTCACATCAATTTCTTGATTTTTCTACGCTTATGCCACCTCAGCCATCCCATGCAGGTCTATTTCCCCTTTTAGTTCTCCTTTATTTACTATTTAGACTATTTAATCACTTTAGCAAGTTTTGCACCTTTTTCAATTTAATCCTTTTTAATTAATTGACTACCAAAACGTTAAAATTTCCTAACGAAACTTTAATACTACCTTATTGACATTCCGTAAATATTTATAAAAATATTTACGACTTGGTTCATAACATCGAGGTCTCGATACCTCTTTTTCTAAATCAATTAATCCAATAAATCCTTATAACCACAAACTTACTAATTCAAAAATATTTTAAAAACCTTATTTGTCTAGTAAATATTAAATAATTAAAATTTATGAGCTCATTTGTCAGATTTGGTGGTCTTGAAGCACTATTCTGGCATCACTAAAAATCAAGCTATTACAACTCTCCCCCACTGAAGAATTTTCGTCCTAAAAAATTTTACCAGTAAAGAGGTTTGGATATTGCGTCTTAATTGTTTCCTCGGGTTCCCAGGTAGCCTCTTCTACTCCATGTAGTTGGTAGAGAACTTGCACTAGTGCTACCTTTTTATTTCTTAACTCTTTTGTCTCTTGTGCCAAGATTTTAATCGGTTCTTCACTATAGGTCAAGTCAGGCTGAATCTTAACCTCTGTCAGGGAGATAACATGGGAAGGATTTGACCGATATCGCCGTAGCATAGACACATGAAAAACTTTATGAATCTTTTCTAACTCTGGTGGTAAAGCCAACTGGTATGTAACAGGTCCAATTCTTTCAGTAATTTCATATGGCCCGATGAATCGTGGACTCAGTGTGCCTTTACGGCCAAACTGAAATACTTTCTTCTAAGGCAAAACTTTCAAGAATACCTTGTCACCAACTTGAAATTCTATTTCTTTTCTTTTAAGTTCACGTAGGATTTCTGACCATCAGAAGCTATTTTCAGACTATCACATATTACTTTCACTTTCTCTTCAGTTTCACGGATCAAATAGACTCCATGTAGCTTTTTCTTACTGAGTTCAGTCCAATACAGTGGAGTTCTACATTTACGACCATATAGAGTTTCATAAAGTGCCATTTTAATACTCGACTGATAGCTATTGTTGTATGCTAATTCGACTAAAGGTAAATATTTTTCCCTATTACCTTCGAATTTTAGAACACAACACCGAAGCATATCTTCAAGAATTTGAATCACACGTTCTGACCGACCATCGGTCTGAGGATAAAATGCAGTACTAAAATATAACCGTGTACCCAGAGCTTCTTGTAGCTTTTCCCAAAATCAAGATGTAAACCGCAGATCTCTATCAAAAATAATGGAGACTGACACTCCATGTAATTTGACAATCTCATAAATATACAATTCTGCTAATCTATCCAGGGAGAAATCCATATGTACTGGGATAAAGTGTGCAGACTTTGTTAATCGATCAACAATTACCCAAATGACATCTTTCTTTTTCAGAGATAGGGGCAATCCCGACACAAAGTCCACAGTAACTCTTTCCCATTTCCATTCTGGTATCGTAACTGGCTGTAATAGTCCTGAAGACACCTGATGTTCAGCTTTAACTTGTTGACATATCAAACATCTAGAAATGAATTCAAAAATGTCACTTTTCATTCCCGGCCACCAATACATCTTTTTCAAATCATTATACATTTTATTACTCCCCGAATGAACAGACATGGTACCATTATGAGCTTCGTGTAAAATTTTTTGTATAAGCTTTGAATTCTTCTGTACACATACTCTACCTCTGAATAACAGGCAGTCATCAGGTCCAATCTGAAACTCTGAATCTGAAACTGGTTCACACTGTACCCGTTTAGCTTGCAGGTCATCATCACATTTTTGGGCTTCATAAATCTACTGTAAAAATGTCGATTTAGCTTTTAACTCAGCTATGATTGAATCATCATCAGATAATGACAACCAGGTGTTCAATGTTCGCAAGGCAAACAAAGATTTTCTTTTCAGAGCATCTGCAACCACATTTGCTTTTCCCAGATGATAATCAATAACCAGATCATAATTTTTCAACAGTTCAAGCCACCTGCACTGTCTTAAATTCAAGTCTTTTTGCGATATCAGATATTTTAAACTTTTATGATCGGTGAATATGTGGCACTTTTCACCGAACAAGTAATGCTGCCAAATTTTAAGCGCAAACACAATAGCTGTCAACTCAAGATCATGTATCGGGTAGTTCCTTTCATGTGGCTTAAGCTGTCTAGAGGCATAAGCTATTACTTTGCCTTCTTGCATTAAAACACAACTTAAGCCATTCAATGATGCATTACTGGAAATTACAATTCCTTACCCGATTCAGGCTAAATTAAAGCTGGTGCTTCGGTTAATAGGGTTTTCAATCTATTAAAGCTTTGCTGGCATTTATCAGACCATTCAAATTTCACATCTTTCTGTAACAACTGTGTCATTGGAGAAGCTATCATTGAAAATCCCTGTACAAATCTCCGATAATAACCGACTAATCCTAAAAAACTTCTAACTTTAGACACATTCTTCGGTGGTTTCCAATTAACAATTGCTGAAATTTTACTCGGATCAACTCTAATACCTTCAGCCGACACTATATGTCCTAGAAAACCAACTTCCCGAAGCCAGAATTCGCATTTGCTAAATTTAGCATATAATTGTTTCTCACGTAGAGTTTACAGAATAATTCTCAAAGGATCAGCATGTTCATTTTCATCTCGAGAATGTACCAGAATATCATCAATGAATACAACAACAAATCTATCCACATACGGTGTAAAAATTCTATTCATCAAATCCATGAACACTGCAGGTGCATTTGTCAAACCAAACGGCATAACCAAAAATTCATAATGTCCATACCTGGTTTTGAAGGCTGTTTTCGATACATCCAACTCTTTCACCTGTAGCTGATAATAACCAGAATAAAGATTAATCTTGGAAAACATAGTAACACCTTTCATCAGGTCAAATAAATAATCAATGCGAGGCAGTGGATACTTATTCTTAATCGTGACCTTGTTTAACTATCGATAATCAATACGCAGTCTTAAAGACCCGTCTTTCTTCTTAACAAACAATACTGGTGCACCCCAAGGTGATGAACTAGGTCGTGCAAAACCCCTGCTAGTTAATTTTTACAACTATGTTTTCAACTCTTTCAATTCTGTAGGAGCCATTCTATACAGTGCTATAGATATTAGTGTTATCCCTAGAATAAGATCTATAGAAAATTCCACTTCTCTGTCTGGCAGTAATCCGGGTAATTCTTCTGGAAATACATCAGGATATTCATAGACAACTGACACTAATTTAATCTTTGATTCAGAGACTTTAGTATCCAACACGTAGGCAAGGTAGGCATCATACCCTTTTCTGATATATTTCAGTGCTGACATGACTGATATCACATTAGACAAACCATCCGAATTATCAGATTCAATACAGAGTATCTCACCATTCTGACAATTCAATACAATATGTTTCTGTCTACAATTTACTACAGCATCATGCTGAGTCAACCAATCCATACCCAGTATCAAGTCAAATTCATCAAATGGAAATAACATCAAATCAGCTAGGAAACAGTAACCCCCGGATCAT
This sequence comes from Gossypium schwendimanii, assembly GCA_013677275.1. NCBI lineage: Eukaryota > Viridiplantae > Streptophyta > Magnoliopsida > Malvales > Malvaceae > Gossypium > Gossypium schwendimanii. Next base: position 20,844,023 of record CM025247.1, on the reverse strand, counting down.
TAATGGACAATTCTTACAAATTTTATCAACCATTACATACTGATCCAGGGGGTTTGAAAGTTTAACCACGAATTTAGTGGACTCGATAGGTAAATTTTTAACGGACACTAAGTTTGTGCATATGTATGAATATGTTGAACCAAGATCAATCAAAGTAGTAATATTAGTATCAAAGAGAGAAAAAGTACCAGTAATCACATCAGGTGCAAAGGCATCCTCACGTGCACGAATAACATATGTCCTTGTCGGTGCTCGTGCTTCAGCTTTGATGGTTAAATCTTTTGTAGTACCCCGACTACTACTCATATTACCAGGGTTACGGGGTGGTCTACCTCTTGTAGCAGGATTACTCAGCCTTGAAGTCTGTACAGTGTCTTTCTCAGGCTTTTCCAGAAAATCTCTGAGAAAATGGTCAATGAATCACATCTAAAACATGCCCCACTTCTCATACGAACATCACCAAAATGAAATTTATTACAGTGTTTACATCGGGGTTTGGAATTTCCAGCACTGAGGGCACTTGTTACAAATGTAGCTCGAGGTATTGAACTAGAACGTTGAATACCTCTATCTCTTCGTGAGTGTATAATCAGTTCTGACCAGAATAAAGTGTGTGGACTTCGTCAATCTTTCAATAATCACCTAGATGACATCTTTCTTCTTCGAAGTCAACGGTAGTCCTGATACAAAATCCATCGTGTTGCGTTCCTATTTTCATTCTGGAGTAATCACAGGTTGTAACAAACCCAACGAAACCTGATGCTTAGTTTTCACCTGCTGACATACTAAGCACTTTGTTACAAATTCAAAGATTTCACATTTCATTCTTGGCCACCAGTACATCTATTTCAAATCATTATACATTTTCGTGGTACTTAGAGGAATTGAATAGACACTAATGTGGACTTTGTACAAGATATCCCATTTCAATGCTAAATCATTTAGTACGCACAAATGGTTTCAGAAATACAAGCTAGCATATTCACTAACACTGAACTCTGTAGTCTAAGCATTTTTAACTTGTTCTCGCTTCGCTTACAATTTAGAATCACTTTTCTGTAATTCCCATATTCACTRTAGAAATAAYGGTCTAGTTCTTAATTCAGCCAAATAAAACCATCGTGCTCCGGGGTCAATTSAGTATTCAATGCTTTTAAAGCAAATAGAGACTTTTGACTCAAAGCATCTACAAAGCTTAGATGGTAATCGATGATCAAGTCGTAGTCTTTTAAAAATTTAAGCCATTGACGTTGTTTCAAATTCAATTCTTTTTGTGACATCAAATATTTCAGGCTTTTATGATTGGTGAATATATGACACTTCTCATCGTACAAATAATGTTGCCAAAATTTTAAAGCAAACACAATTGTTGCCAATTCCAGATCGTAAGTCGGGTAGTTTTTCGCGTGTGGTTTCAACTGCCAAGAAGCATATGCAATGACTTTGCCTTTTTACATTAGAACGCAACCCACTCATTCAGTGTAGCATTGCTGTAAACTATAAATTCTTTCCCAAATTTGGGCTGACTTAAAACTTGAGCTTCAGTTAACATATGTGACACACGGTCTAGCACATAGGCTTGTGTTCTGGCTGTGTATCCCCTGCTTCTTAAAATTTTAAAACAAAATGCTCAAAATTGATCACACGGCCTGGCACACGGGCATGTGACTTGGCTGTGTGACCCGTGCACTTAAATGTATTGCAAGTCAGAGAGTTACACAGGATGGGGACACGGTTGTGTGCCCTACTTCAAATGCCACACGGCCTAAAACATGGGTGTATCACTTGTTCGCGTGAGCCACACGGCCTGACCACACGGGCGTGTGTCCCCTACATCTTGGAAAATTTTGAAATTTTGTGAAAAATTCACACGGCCTGACCACACGGGCGTGTATCCCCTACACCTTGGAAAATTTTGAAATTTTGTGAAAAATTCTCTGAGTTTCTGATTTAGTCCTAACTTGTTTCTAATGTATGTTTTGGGCCTCGAGGGCTTATATAAGAGACGGTATGATAAATTTATTACTAATTTATGATATGAATGTGAAGTAATATGAAATATTTGAGTTTGATCGGTAAACCCTAGTAATGCTCTTAAACCCTGTTTCGGTGACGGATATGGGTCAGGGGTGTTACATTTTTTTATAAATATTTACGGAGTGTCAATAAGGTAGTATTAAAGTGTCGCTAGGAAATTTTAATGTTTTGGTAGTCAATTAATTAAAAATGATTAAATTAAAAAAGGTGCAAAACTTGCTAAAGTGATTTAATAGTCTAAATAGTAAATAAAGGTGGACTTAAAGGGAAAATAGACCCACACGGAATGGCTGAGGTGGCATAAGCATAGATAAATCAAGAAATTGATGTGAAATAAGGGCAAAATTATAAAATTTGCCAAATTTAATTGAAATAAAAGGAAAATTGAAATTCTAGACATTTTCATCATCATTTTTTAGTTCTAAAACAACCATTGAAGAGGGTTTAAGTTGGTTTTTCAATATTTTCTTCATGTAAGTTTAATTCTTTCTCTTTCCTTGAAAATTTTATGTTTTGAGACTTTTACAATTAGGTCCAACTAACCATTTCATTAGTTTTTGACTTTGTTGAAAGTTTTGGAAGATACCATTGATAAGTTTATATGATTTTAGTTATTAGATGATGAAATTGAGATGTTGATAGATATTTAAAGGTATTTTATTAAAAGATTTTGGATGAAATCATGATTTATGGATTAAATTAAAAAGTTATTGAATTCATGGAAAAATTGTGAAATTTCATGGAATTCATGGGCTGCTATTGATATATATGAAAATATCTAGGCTTGGGATAAGAATTAAATTGCATGAATTTCATTTTCCGAGCCTAGGGATGAAATCGTCATTATTAAAAGTATAGGGGAAATGGTAATTTTGCCTAAGATGTGACTTGGATTGAATTGAATGTAAATTGTATTAAATTGATGTTATATTTCCTAAGATAGACGTCTATGTCTCTGCCCGTGTGGACAAAATAAGGCTATTTCCAAGCCTTATTCTTCACCCAATTTCACCTTCCACCTATATAATCATTTAAACACATTCAAGAGCCAATTCAAGACATTTAAACCTAGCCAAATTCAAGTCTTATGCATGTCATATTAATACCTATGATCAAATGTCCAACTTACCAAGATAGCCTAATACTTATGAACATGTTTTACCAAATACACTATCATAAACTAATATCCAATATACTTATATGATTTTCCTTATTCAACCCTTTAAACATACTCGTAAAGCATAKTAAGACTATTTACATATCAAAACATATCATTTAATAGCCATTCCAATGGCTAATTTCAACCAACATTAAATTGCTATCAATTGTAACATTTAACCTATACATGCCATTATTACCAAAATTAGTTTACTAATTATATATATACCGAAAAGTCTGGGGGATAGTTTGATGTAGCTCCGACCAGCTTCCAACCTTTACAAGCCTCTAAGTACTATAATGCAGAGGAAATAAGATAGAGTAAGCACTTAATGCTTAGTAAGTTTAGATTTGGTGGTCTCGAACCATTGTTTCCGACATCACTAAAAATCGGGCTATTACAACCTAACTTTCAACTGATCAAAACTCTTTTGGCATTTTTTAGTCCAGGCAAAATGAACATCTTTCTGCCGTAGTTTTGTTAATGGTAAGGCAATTATCGAAAAACCTTTCACACATCATCTTTAATATCCTGCCAAACCTATAAAATTATGTGCCTCTGTAACATTTCTCGGAGGTTTCCAATTCACAATTGTATAGTTTTTTACATCAACACAAATATCATCCACAGAAATTGCATTCCCCAAAAATCCAAACTCGGGTAGCCAGAACTTGCATTTGCTGAATTTCGCAGACAATTATTTTTCTCACATAGTTTGTAACATAATTCTTAAGTGCTGATCATGCTCGGTCGCATTTTTTGCATAGATGAAAATATCATCGATAAACACAACTACGAATCTATCTAAATGCGACTGAAAAGCCTTATTCATCAAATCCATAGATGTAGCAACGGCATTAGTCAAACCAAACAACATCACCAGAAATTCGTAGTGCCCATATCGAGTTCTAAATGTACTTTTCAGTATATTTGGTTCCTTGACTCGCAACTAATAATACCATGATCGTAGATCAATCTTCGAGAACAAGGTAGCCCTTTTTAACTTATCGAACAGGTCGTTAATTCGAGGTAGAGGGTATTTATTCTTTATAGTCATTTTTTCCAGTTGTCTGTAGTTAAAACATAATCTCCTAAAATTTCTGTCTTTCTTTTTCATAAATAGAATTGGAGCACCCCATAGTGACACACTCGACCGAATGAATCCTCTGTCAATTAGATCTTTTATCTGAGCTTTCAATTCTTTCAACTCTATTGGTGTCATTCTATATAGTGGGATAGATATCGGAGCAGTCCTTGGTACTAAACCAATCACAAACTCAACTTCTTTTTTCAACGGTAACCTAGGTAACTCTTCTAGAAATACATCAGTAATTTCTCTCACTATTGTAACTTGTTCTAACTTTAATTTTCACACTTGGGTATCTAAAAATGTACGCAAGATAAGCGTCAGCACACTTTCAGATAAATTTTAGAGCAGTAAAGGCCAATCCAATACTGGTAACATAATTAGTTCTATCAGATTCAACACTAATCAATTCACTACTTTGATGTCTCAAAATAATTCGTTTCTATTTGCAATTGACAATTGCATCATATAATGTTAACTAGGCCATACCTAGAAAACATCAAATTCTTTGAACGACAATAACATCAGATTCGCAGGAAATTCAAAACCCTGAATTTTTAGTGGGCAACTCTTACACACTTTATTAACAATAACACTCTAACCTATCAGATTTGACACCCTTATATCAAATTTTTTCGACTCTACTGACAAATTCTTTTCTGTTACTAATGTAGTGCATATATAAGAGTATGTTGATCCAAGGTCAATCAATGCATAAATAGTAACATCATAGAGAGAAAAGGTACCGACAATGACATCAGGTGCCATAGCTTCATCTTTAGCTCGTATCTTATAATCTCTGGTTGGTGCACGACCTTCAGGTCTAACAGTCACAAGATGTGCCTCACTGCAGCTAGCTCCAAAAATATTTTTGGGTTTCAATTTCTGACCCCTCTATGAAGTTTCATTGGTCTGGGAATATGTTATGAACCTATCTCGGCTCTATTTCGACAATCCTTCAGATAATGCTCAAACGAACTGCATCAAAAGTAAGATCCCTTTTTCACTCTACATTATTCGAAATGATTCTTGCCACAATGCTTGCAAATGGGTTTTTTTACATTTTGAACACTATCAACACTTGCTACTAACGTAGCATGAGTCTTTGGGTAATTCTGTTTGGACACACATTTTCTCGGGTTTCCTGTAGTAGTAACAAACTGGCTTCTAAAATCTCTCATTTTTTTAGATAGAGGAGTCGAAAAAGTCCTGGCCATACTATGCTTCCCAGTGTCCTCACTCTTAGCCTTATCATGCTTCTTGTCATTTCATATTTCCTCTATTTTTTTAGCATATCCAGATAATACCACAAACTCTTTTATTTTTAGTGCACCCATAACCATTCATATGTCTTCATTTAAGCCCCACTCAAATCGAGTACACATTTCAGACTTTAAAGGTATGAATTCTTGAGCATATTTACTAAAATAGATAAATTTAAGCTCATATTCAACAACTAACATATTTCTCTATTTCAAACCCATAAATTCTCATTTCTTCTTCTCTATATAATTTTACTGATATATTTTTCTTAAATTCAATCTGGGAAGAATCTCATGTTACTCTATCTCCCGGGACCACAAATGTTAAAGTAATCCACCACTGGTAACCTTCTTTTTTCAATAGAGATATAACATATTTTAAACTATTTTCAAGAGAACAAGAAAATTCATCAAGAGCTCGCTAAGTATTTTCCAGCCAGTATTAAGCTTTCACTGGATCATCGTTATATAAACCTCAAAATTTTTCTACCCAAAACTTGTGAATCTTATCTGCAAGGGGCTGATTAACAGTTATCAAACTTGAACTTTGAGGACAACAGGGTACCGGGGTAGGCACAGTCGGGGGCAAAGGTTGTGGAGACGCAAGGTTAGCTTGTATAAACTAGTTAAACCACTCATTCATCATTTGGAAGAAGGCACCACGGTTCTCACTTCCAAGTATTTGTGAATTACGTATACTATGATTTGCTCCTTGTTCGGAAGCCGAAATGTTACTATCTACCTCATCGGGTACGGTGCGATTGGACTCGACCGACATTATATATCTATGTGAAAAAACAAATTCAAATCGAATAAGAAAGTGTAATAAACCGTTTTTTAGTGGTGTCAAAAATAGTGGTTTTGGAGTCACAAATTTGACAAGCGAGTTTGTAAATATTTTTATTTAATATTTATGAGTCAAATATAGTGTTTTAATAAATTTTAATTTGATAATTTATGTTATTTGAACTAATAATTAGGTTCAAGTGGTATTTCCCTAAAGTCAAGTAGTTTTAGAAAATGAAGTATCGGGACCTCATTTTTATAAACCGAGCCTGTAAATATTTTATTAAATATTTGCGAAGTTTTATTAGGGTCATATTAAAATTTTGTTAAGAAATTTTAATGTTTAAATAATTAATTAGATAAAAAAGACTAAATTGTAAAAGTTGCAAAAATTAATAACTATAAGCTTATTTTTATTAAATAGGTGTAAAAGAATGAAATAAGGGCCTTACATAATAATTCTACCTATTTTAAAATAGTGGATGATTATACCTCGACATTTGATAAAGTTTGGTTTAATTTAATAGGTAAATTTGGTAATTAGGTAATTTGGAAATTAGAAAAAAAAAAGATGATAAATTAATGGAATCATCATCTTATTCTTTTCTTTGTTGGAGAACCAAATACTCCATAGGTAAAGGCGTGAAGTTTCTGCAAAGCTTTGTCTTGAATGCATGGTACAAAATTTTGCCACATTTTTAGTAATTTTATGTTTTTGGGCTCAGTTTAGCTTAATCTAGCTAGTCTGGAGGTCAATTTGTAAGGTTTTTAAAAGTATAGGGACTTGCCATGAATGAGTTTGAAGTGTTTTTAATTTTAATTGATAGATTATTAAAGTTGGTAGTTAAATATAGGTATTTTGTTAAGTGGTTTTTAATGATTTTAATGTTTAGGGATTAAATGGTTGAAATAATAAAATTCTAGGAAAATATTGTGAATTGATGATAAATATGGGATATTATATGACTAGGTAAAAATTGGGTAACAAGAATTTTAGCTAAAAATGGTAAATTTGCAAGTTTTCTGTTTAGGGACTAAATTGTATAAAAGTTATAATGTTGAGGGTAAATTTGGAAATTGATAATGGAAGGGTTTTATTGCGTAAAACTAATTGTTAGAATGCTGGAAATGTATTAATTGGGTCGAATTATTATTTAGATCAATAAATGTTGTAATCAGATTTAAATCGAGGAAAAACTAAAGTTTCGAACTAGTTGTCGACTCTGTTTTAGTGTTTTAGTTGAGGTAAGTTCGTATAAGGACTAAATTATTATGTAATGTTTTATATGTAATGTTAATAAATATTTATGTTACAAATAGATTAGGTTAATAATTCTATAATATTTTGGTAATATGGATCAAAATAGGATGTTAATCAATTTAGGTGATATAATGCTTTGGTTTGGATGAGATATTCAAAATGGTATTATGATAAAGGGAATGTATGTTTGAAAATGACATAATGAAATGCAAATTAAGGCTTTGGATGTGTTAAATGGTCCCATTTGAACCTTGTGAATACTTAGGATTTATATGACATGTCATTAGGAATTATATGGTTTCGGGTGCTGGTCCTGGAGGTCCTACCGATGACTGAGGTCTTGCATTTGTTGCGGATTCCCCACAGTTCGTGTGAGCAGGCCCATTTCATAGCTCGTGTGAGCACTATTGAAAATGTTACGGTTACATGAAAAGTTACACTTTGTGTGAGTATGGTTCCTGAGTATCCGATTTTATTCTATTTGGTTCAACGGGCAATTAAGGGTTAAAGTGAAAAGGTAAGTATATATAGGAACTATGTTATTGTAACACCCCTAACCCGTATCCGTCACCACAATAGGGTTACGGAGCATTACTAGAGTTTACATTTCAAATCTATCAAAAATATAAATGATTTACTTCACAACATCAATCATAGGAAATTCCATCAACAACATACATATTATCCTTTATACAAGCCATCGAGGCCTTAAAAACACATTAGAAACAAATCGAGACTAAATAAGAAACATTTAGAATTTTTTGGGAAAAGATGAAAATTTTCAAACTGTAGGAGTCACACGGCCGTGTGGACATTCAAAGTAGGGACACACGGCAGTGTCCCAACCCGTGTTTGTAACAACTCAATTTTTAGTGGTGTCAGAAATAGTGGTTCGAGGCCACCAAATCTGGCAAGTAAGTTTGTAAATATTATTATTTAATATTTACGAGTCAAATATGATTTTAAAAAGGTTTTTGAATTGATAAATTGTGTTTTATAATAATAATTTAGGTCAAGTGGTTTTAGAAAATGAGGTATTGAGACCTCGTTTATATAAACAGAGCCATAAATATTTTTATAAATATTTATGGACACTATTAAGGTAGTATTAAAGTTTCGTTGAAAAAAATTTAACGTTTCGATAGTTAATTAATTAAAAAGGACTAAATTGAAAAAGGTGCAAAACTTGCTAATTATAATAATTAAGTGACTAAATGGATTAATTAATAAATGAGGGAGGACTTTAGAAAAAATTATGCCTAAATTAAATTGATGAGGTGAAATATGAAGGAAAAATAATAAAATAAAAGGATTCAATGGTATAATTGTAAATTTGTTAAAATTAAAACAAAATAAAAAGGAGAAACAAACATCTTCTCTGGACATTTCTGTTTTTCATTGACGAAAAACCGTGGGAGTTTAACTTGGAGGTTCTGCCATTTTATATTCTTACATTTAATTTCAATTTAGCCCCATTATTAATAATTTTTATGTTTTTGAGATCGTTGCAACTAGGTTTAGCTAACCTGTACCTTCGATTTTGAAATTGTTAAAGATTTTGAATGTTGCCATTGATGAATCTATAAGATTTTAGATGTTAAATGATGAATTTTAGATATTAGTTGTTATTTAAAAGTATTTTGTTAGGTGATTTTGATGAATTTTTCGATTAAGGATTAATTTGTTAAATAATAAAAAATACAAGGGTTTGTTGTGAAATTATTACAAAAATGGGATGTATTGAATGCCATGAATATTAAACTAGCATGGGTTTTCATTAAAAATGGTTAATTTGCATGTTTTGGGCTTAGGGACTAAATTGAATAAAAGTTAAACTTTAGGGGCAATTTTGTAAAAATGTAAAAAAGACCAAATTGCATGAAATGAATTTTTTTATTGTATAAATTAATATATTGAATGAAATTATTAATTTAGA
>CM025247.1:20792653-20811635 GCA_013677275.1 Gossypium schwendimanii | reverse complement strand
ATTTGTTTATTTCTATTTTATTTTTATTTTAATTTGGTTATAAGAAATTTGATAAGAAATAAAAATATAAAGAAAACATGCTATTTTTATTTTTATTTTCTTTTTCTTTTTCTTCTTCGTTCTCCTCTTCCTCTCTTCTCACGTTAGATTTTCTTTTCTTTTCTTGAGTCTTCCTGCTTCATCATTTTGTTCTTGCACTGTATTCGTCTTCAATCATTGTGGTTCATCAGTGGGGTTGGGTGCTTATCTCGCAAATCAAGTGTAGGATTCATAACTCTTTTAGTTTATTTTTGAATTGAGGATTCGATTTGGTGGTTTCTTGATTTCATGTGTGTTGGGAATCTTTCCCTTTATTGTCGAATTTTCAGCCTATTTTGTGGAATTTGATACTGTTTGTGTGTTGGGAAATGAACCTTTTAAAAGGTCGATTAATGTGGTGATGGCTTGAAATTGGGTGCGATATTGATATACTTTTGGGTTGTTAAGGTTTGGAGTTTGTTTTGACGTTGTAAAATCAAGTTTCTAGTCAATTTCGGGGTGGTTTCGTGACCACATGGGTGACCAAACGGGCGTGTGCTCCATACGGAAGGTCCACTCGGTCGTGTGTAATTGGGAATTTAGGGTTTTTGATGATTTTTTGTGCCACACGGCTTGACCACAAGGGCATGTGTACCAACACAGGCGTGTTTGATCTCTACACGCCCGTGTCTCCTCTGCTATTAATTTTTAGTGAGTTACATGGGCTTCTCACATGGGCGTGTGTCCCCTCCACACGAGTGTGTGTGGCTTTCACATGGGCGTGTAGACCCTCACACGGCCTGAGAACTTCCACATGGCTGGGGGCATAAGGCCATGTGGCCTTTTGTTGCCAATTTTTGTACTGTGTCTGTTTTTGACTTGTTTGTAATCCTGTGTGTTTTGACCCACGGTTAGGCCTTAGCAAGGGTGGTTGGGACTCTATTTTGGCTCGGACATATCTATTATATGCAATCATTGCATTAGTTAAGTGACTCGTTAATGTGATATTTCCTAATAAATGAGTATCTGCTTTAGTGGTTAAGTGATGTGGGTGTATGTGTGACTGTCTGGAAATTGTGTACATCGATTCAGTAATTGATTGACTAATTATGAGCTTCTGGGTCTGTGTAATTGTCAGTGTTTGGTATGCATTCTTGCATTTGCAATATGATTTTAGGTTTGGGATATGAAAAGAAAGAAGTCTGATCAGATTTGGTAGTTTCAACTGTAATACGTTTGTATAGCGGTTTACCACACAGTATGATACTTCTGATAGCTCAGCTGCATACTGTTTTTTACGTGGCTTTGTTCCACATGCATGGTGTGTATGGTTGGATAGGCTTTTCGAGGTCCTATGTGGTGTGCAGGGCTTGTTGAGTTTCTTATAGATTATTTGTGGAGTGAATGGGGGACGAAAAGGTGTTTGGTTGGATGGGTGTGTTTCATGTTGATGCACTTGTTCCACATTTTTTCTGTCTGTCTGATTGCGAGATTAACTGTATATAGATCGATGTGTTTAGTACTGATGGTTCTATTTTGGTTGTGATGAATATTTGGATATCGGATTGCCATTTTGATTTTTTTAATTGCAGCACTTAATTTTTATTTTTCTATCGCTTCGAACTCACACTGAGGTTGTGTAGCTCACCCCCCTCAGTTTCCCTTTTCAGGTATTTTCGTATGCTGTTGCTGGACTCGGCATGTCGGAGGTCTCTGACAGCCACGTTTAGAATCAACTTTAAAAGTATTTTTATAAAATTTGCATTTATAAATAAATGGTTTGAACTATAAATTTTATATTGAATATTGCTGTATGAATTTTTGGTTTTATGCACATAAGTGTCTTTTGGACTGAAATTTTTATAATATCGGGATTTTACAATAAAAAGTTTTACGTAACTTAAATACTGTTTGTTTTCTAGATAGTTAAACTAAAATTTTTCCTACCATCACTTCGGTGATCAATGTAACCTCCGAGTTTTGGTCTAAACTTCTAGGCCGGGTTTTGGGGAGTTATACTTATGAACTTGCTAAATATTTTAAATACTTACTCTGTTGTTGTTTTTCTGTCATATAGTTATCTTTTGCAGAACATGAAGATCGGATCAACTGAGAGCCTACACTATCCAGTTTACGATTCGACAGTCTTTTATTCGTTTTGGACTTGGTTATGTGGCATGTATATAGGCAATGTTATGCTCATATGTGATTACTTGGATATGGTAGCTTTGATCTTTGGATATTGCTTGGTAGCTTTGATCTTTGGATATTGCTTCTATTTGTATAGTTTTATGTGGTGAGCTTGTATGTGCATTAATGGAATTGTGGTAAGATATGTTTGAACTAATTGAATGGTTTATTCTGAATGTGTTTTGCTTGAGTTTGGAATGCTAAATGTGAATGACGAACCATGTTGGAATAGTTGATGAATACATAGGTGGTTATGCTTAACGAATTTTCAAATTCATGTGAAGTAGCGTGAATGATCTTATGGTTGGGTAAATGGATGCTTTGATATGTGTTTAAGTCAATTTTGTGCAAGTTTAAAAGGACAAATATGTATCATTTTAGCCATTAGTTTGGCTTTGCACGAAATAAGTATCAAATGGCCACATTTGACCAAAAAAGGGTTCTTATCTTGATGTGAAATCTTCCTCGCAACAACTAGCAGTTTGTGACGTCTTGATGTTAGGTGGTTTGATGTCCTGACGTGGCTCACTGTTTCGACGATGTTATGACATGAGAATGGCTCATCACGACGTGAAGTCCAAACTTTCAAAACATTGCAATTTGGTTTTAATTCATGCCTAGGTTACCAAAAGAGCTTTCGTAAGCTCGATTTTGTCTCGATTTCTATTTGAACAATATTATATGATTATGAATGTGATATGAATGATTGTTACATGATTTATTTTAAAATTTACAATTCTGATTACTGAGTTAATATCCTATAACTCGGGTCCAACAATTGGACTGGGTGAAGGCTGTAGTTTCTTAATAACTTCAAGCTTAGCATGATCAATCTCTAACCCCTTCTTAGAAATTTGATGGCCAATAATAATGTCATCATTTACCATGAAGTGATATTTCTCCCAATTCAGAACTAGGGTCGTTTCCTCACATCTTTCTAATACACGTTCCAAAATTCCAAAGCATTCGGTGAAAGATTCTCCATAGACTGAGAAGTCATCCATGAAAACATCCAAACCTTCTTCAATCATATCAGCGAAAATAAAGGTCATACAATGCATGAAGGTTGCGGGAGCGTTACATAACCCAAAAGGCATCTGATAGAAGGTAAAATTACCGAAGGGACAAGTCAAGGTGGTTTTCTCTTCGAGTAGTCTCATTAAGCTGTCGATAGTCGATACACACATGCCACCCCATTATAGTTATGTGTAGGAATAAGTTGATTCTTCTCATTTGAGACAACGATCATTCCCCCTTTCTTTGGAACATAGTATGTTGGACTAACTCATTCACTATAAAAAATAGCTTAGACAATTCTAGCATCTAACCATTTAGTCAAATCCTTCTTCATGATCTCCTTCATAGTGGGATTGAGCCTCCACTAAGCTTCAATCATCAACTTCTTCCTTTCTTCTAAAAGAATATTATGTTGACAAAGGGATGGACTTATGCCTTTTATGTCAGCAATATTCCACCCAATAGCCTTCTTATGTGCTGACAATACTTGAAGCACAACTACTTCTTGTTTTGAAGTTAGATGTGAAGAAATGATAACTGGTAATGTGTTGTTCTATCCCAAATATCTATATTTCAAGTCCTCAGGAAAGGGTTTCAATTCTAACTCAAGCATTTTAATTATGGATGGTATCATCTTCTCGGAAGCATCCTCAAGAGGACCCAGTGATTCTTTGCAATGCCTTTACCAATCTAGTTGATTCACATGTTCCCGTTCAATTTAAGCATCCATTTCATCTTGAAAATTTGAAAAGCTTTCATCAAGATCGTGCACATCACTATTTAGAGATGTAGGATTTTCATTTTGTACTTCCACTTCGGTACTCGCAGATTCTATGCACCCAGTTTTCAAAAATCACCCCACCTCACGTTCTTTTGGTTCCTCTAAAAGTTTCTTTTCCATTGAGACAACTAGTATAGGTGTCAACAATTCTTTCACAAAGTCTACCCCCAGTTATGGCTCCCTCTCAAGTTTCATTGACTATCTCTCGACTAGGCGGTCGATTGTGGTTCCAAGAAGAATCGTTACTACTGACATTCTCAAGTAGCATAATCATTTCTCTTGCAGTCTTCGTCTAGATACTTGCCCCAAAAATAATGTCAAGTTGTACCTTGCTATCCTCATCCAATCTTGCATAAAAATATTGTAGTTGCACTGCACTCTCAACTCTCTTACCAATCCACCTTGCAATATTCTCTTGAACCATTCCTAGGCTTGGCCTAAAGTCTCCGTATCTCATTTTTTAAATTCAAACAACCCTTTATAAGTAGTGAGCATGGTCATCATCAGTATATTTTACCTCAAGGACAGTTGCAAGAACTCCTCCCATGAAGTGATGGTGTCCGGAGGTAGCATATCTAACCATTCCTTAGCTTTCCCTCTAGGAGCAAACGAAATCAATAACAACCATATCATCTCATTCAACACCCCTAGATAGCTAACAATACTGCATATATGTCTGAACCTATGGAGAAAGCCCATGGGATCTTCAGTTTCATCCTCATCAAATTGGAGATTAGAGATAACCCATGCTATCAAATACATATTAAGTTCAAAATGCGGCACACCAATAGGTAGCGTAGTAAGACCAGGCAATAACCAACTATGGTCAGACAACATCATATTGATCAAAGATGTCATTTCTGGAAAATGTAGACATGCTCCCTACAATAAATAAAAGAATAAATCAAACACACACATCATAAAGAAAACTGAAGCAATTCATCGAACAAATACCAACGTCAGAAAGAAATAAATACATCATATCTATAGACTTAAATTTCGCTAATTATCTTCCTAGTTACATGCATTAATCACAAAAATCACTAAATCACACACAAAATCCTCGGTAACGATGCCAACAACTGATCCAGGCAAGGTTGGAAAATGCAATTAATGAGATCCATGAACGTTGCAGTTGCATTCATTAGCTCGAATTGCATCACAAGAATTTCATCATGACCATATCGCGTACAAAATCTTTCACCTTCAACTAAGAATATCCCAATCTCAAATCAATCTTGAAGAAGACTAATAGAACTTTCAATTGATCAATTAAATTGTTAATACGCAATAATAGATGCTGGTTCTTAATCGTCAGCTTATTCAACTGCCGATAATCAATGTATAGCCACATCGACCTATCTTTCTTATTAAAAAATAGTACCAAAGCTCCCAGGGCTATATACTAAGATATATAAAGTCGTAGTCTAAAAGATATTACAATTGAATTTTTAGCTCTTTTAACTTCGTTGGCGCCATTCGGTACAAAACAATTGTCACAGGAGCTATACTTGGGTAAACATCAATTGCAAATTCAACCTTAAGATCATGATGCAGCCCTGGTAATTATTCAAGAAACACGTCTGGGAGCTCATAAACTATTTGTATCTTATTTTATTTTCATCCAAGTTTGAATTAATAACATAAGCCAAAAAAGCTTCACAGCCTCAAATCAGTAGCTTATTAACTTGAATTGATGGAATGATACAAGTCAAGCTAGTCTATCTGATGTCATTCACTTCCATTATGTCATATTCCAGAAATTGGACTAAAAACTTCTTTTTATGATAGTCTAGAACTACAACATGCTTAGTTAACTTGTAACACCCCTCACTCGATCTGGTCACCGGGCCTGAGTTACAGGATGCTACATCAACCAACAAAACTTAATCACATGCATATGTGGTTTTGAATAAGAGTAACGACTAGTAAAATTAACATTTAAAGAAGAGTTCGTGACTAATTTAAACATTTAAACAAAAATAGGAATAAATTTATCAGCAATTAAAGTTTGTTCTTTAACATTCAAAAGAAAAAACATAGGTATCGATACAAGTTCATAGGTATCAATATTTTTTTGAGATAGGTACCAATATTGGTAAGAAAATTGATACCAAACTAGCATTCTGCCAAGACTCCAATCCTTTCGGTTAGGTCGAACTGTTTTCTCCAAAATGGTCTTGATTTCTTGGTTCGAGACTTTTTCTGGGTCGGTCGTTTGGGGGTGATAGTCTGTAGCTACACGTGGTGAACTTCGTATTTTTTATAAGTGCCTCCATAACTCTATTGCAAAAATGGGTTCCGCGATCGCTGATTAAGGCTCGAGTGTGCCAAACCTAGAAAAAATAGCTCGTTTTAGAAACTCCATGATAGTTTTAGCATTATCATTGCGAGTAGACTTTGCTTCTACCCACTTAGAAACATAGTCTACCGTAAGAATTATATACGCATTTCTAAATAAAGAAATAAATGGACCCATGAAGTTGATGCCCCACAGATAAAAAATCACAGATACATGAATTGGAGATAGGGGCATTTGATTTGGCTTAGTTATGTTACTTGCATGTTGGCATCTATCGCAAGATTTACAGAAATCATAAGCATCTCAGAAAATTGTGGGCCAATATAGCCCACACTCCAATACCTTATGAGTAGTCCGTTTAGGGCCAAAGTGACTTCTACAAGCTTCGGTATGACAAAAAGTGAGTATAAAAGCTACCTCGATTTCTGGAACACATCGTCTTATTATCTGATCCAAGCAATGTTTCCACAAGTATGAGTCATCCCAAATATAACATCGAGCTTCTCTTTTAAGCTTGTCCCTTATCGGACGAGATAACCCAGTGGGTAATGAACCTATAGCAAGGAAGTTTACCATATCCGCTTACCATGGAAAATACGCTTGAGCCAAAAGTAAAACCTCATCAAGAAACTCATCCTTTATAGGAGTGTCATCACAAGGTGTTTTTAACCTACTCAAGTGATCAGCCACCAAGTTTTCGCATCCTTTCTTATCTCGAATCTTGATGTTGAATTTTTGGAGCAGTAAAATCCCTCTAATGAGCCTTGGTTTTGCTTCTTTCTTTGTGATCAAATACCTAAAAGTAGCATGGTTAGAAAAAATAATCAATTTAGATCCCAATAGATAAGACCGAAAGTTATTCAAAGCAAATACAATAGCTAAAAGTTCTTTTTCTATGGTAGTGTAGTTGCTTTGTGCAACATCTAGGGTTTTTGAGGCATAATAAATGACATAGGGCTCTCTATCTATCTTTTGCCCTAACACAGCCTCCACACTTCGTTCACTTGCATCGCACATGATTTCAAAGGGATAGTTCCAATTTTGTGCTTGTACTATAGGAGTGGAAACCAGCTCCTGTTTGAGTGTGTCAAAAGCCTCCTTGCATTTTAGGTTGAACTCAAATTTCTTATCTTTTTGCAACAATTTGCAAAGTGGTTCAAATACTTTTGAGAAGTTCTTTATAAAGTGCCTATAAAATCCTGCACGTCCAAGGAAAGAACAAATTTCCCTTACAATTGAGGGATATGGAAAAGAATTTATAATATTAGTTTTGGCCTTATCAACCTCAATCCCTTTAGTTGAAACTATATGTTCTAGAATTAAACATTTGTCTACCATAAAAAGATATCTCATAATTCAAGACAAGATTAAATTCTATGCATCTGCTTAAAATTTTTGTGAGGTTTTTAAAGGATTCATCAAAAGAGTTTCCATGCACACTAAAATCATCCATAAAAACTTTAATAATGTTTTCCACATATTTAGAAAATATATTCATCATGCATATTCAAAAGGTGGCTGGTGCGTTACAAAGTCTGAACGGCATCCTCCTATATGGAAATGTCTCGAATGGGCATGTGAAAGTGGTCTTTTCTTAGTCCTCGGGTGCAACTGGGATTTAGAAAAAACCTGAATATCCGTCAAGTCAACAATAATAAGTTTTCCCAGCTAAATGTTCAAGCATTTGATCTATAAAAGGAAAAGGGAAATGGTCTTTTCTAGTATAAGAATTCAACTTCTTGTAATCAGTGTAGACATTCCACCCATTTTGCACTCCGATTGGTACTAGATCACCCTCAGCATTTTTTTTACTATCACACATGTTTTCTTGGGCACGACTTGCACCAGACTTACCCATCTACTGTCAAAAATGGGTTAAATTATGTCAGCATCTAGAAACTTAATTATTTCCTCTTTTACCACATCCATCATATTCAGGTTCAATCATTTTTGCATCTCTCGCTTTGGTTTCATGTTTTCCTTCAAGAAAATATTATGTGTGCATGTCAAGGGGCTTATCCCTTATAAGCCGGTGATGGTCCAGCGAATTGCCTCATGGTTTTTTAGTACTTGTATCAAACTTTTCTCTTTGAGCTTGGAGAGTTTATTTGAAACTATGATCGGTAAGGTATTATCTTTCCCCAGAAATACATATTTTAGATGCTTGAGAAGTGGTTTCAATTCCAAATTTGATGCCTGCACAATAGAAGGTAGTAGTTTAGTGTTTATAGGAGACAACAATTCATTAATAGATTCACAAATAGACCTTGAATTGAAATTATCATCGAACAATGTTTCAAGTTTATCTTCATAAGGTGACTCAAAAAGTTTATTCTACTAATGAGTTAATTATGTTTACATGGTTTACATTCAAGATTTCACTTGTGTGACTAATAGCATCGTAAACATTAAACTTCACGATCTCCTCGTCAAACTCCATCGTGAGGGTTCTACTACGCACGTCAATCTTAGTGCTCGTGGTACTAAGCAAAGGTTGGCCTAACAAGATGTCTGAAGATCCAGGAGTGTTATCTTCTTCCATTTTTACCACATAAAAGATCGCTGGAAAGATAAGCCCATTGACTTTTACCAATACGTCCTCAAGGACTCTTTCGAGATGCACAACAGACTTGTCCACCATTTGAATGATAACAGTTGTTTTCATAAAAAAAACCCACGTTACATTTATGGATGCCCTTAAATCACACATAGCTTTTTTAATTCCTAAGTGGCCTATTTTGTATGGTATTGAAAACATGCCTCTGTCTTTATGTTTTACAGGCATATTTCGCTGCAACACCACAGATACATTTTAACCAACACTTACTTTTTCATTTCCAATTAATTTTTGCTTGTTGGTGCAAAGCTCCTTAAAGAACTTGGCATATCACGAAGTTTCTGAATATTTTGAGGATATCTTTTTCCTCCTTACCTTTTCGATGTTGGTTCAACTATCCTGGAAATAGAGGTTGAATTATGGGCAATAGAGGTTTCTTTTAGACATGTTCACTGTTTTCCTACTTTTCTTAGGCAGAATCTTGATTAAGAATCCTATCAAGATTTGGTTCCAATTGTTTCCCACTTCACAATGTCACTGCATTTGCATTTTTTCTGGGTTAGGTTCTGTTTGTGATGGTGACTTTCCTTGGGAGTTCATTTTTTCAATTGATGTAGTCAACTCTTTTATAGACACCTCGGTTCTCTGTTGAATATCATCTATTTTCTTTTGGAAATCAATAGTTTGTCCTTGTATTTGCTGTTGGAAATCAACCACATTAGCTGCTAATTTATTTATTATGGTTTCTAGAGAGCTACTTGAATCTCGTATTTGTTGTGGAAATCGATTTTGGTATGGTTGGTTATACCATGGGTTAGCCCTATAACTCAAGCTAGGATGGTCTTTCTATCTTGGGTTATATGTATTAGCATAAAGGTCATATCGCTTTTGGGGTGGTCCAAGAAAGTTCCCCAAAGCATCCAAATGGACCATAGTATCATCACACAAACTAGGGTATGTATCAGTTGTATGTTCGGGTGCTGCACAAATTCCGCATAGTTGGGCTGGTCCTATTTTTTTTTTTACAAAAAGAGAATTCACTATGTTTATAAGTTTTTCGACTTTATCTTCTAAAGTTGAAATACTTAACTGGTGAACCCTTCTATTGGGTTCAGGATTGGCTTGGAATTGCTGTGTATTTACAAGCGTTGTGGATATCAAGTCTCTTGCCTATTAAGGGGTCATGTTGACAAATGCCCCTCCACTGGTGACATCTATCATATTCTTTTCTATGGGATTCAAGCCTTCATAGAAGTATTGGAATAGAGACTTCTGTTATCTCATGTTGTTTGCAACTTGCATACAACTTTTTAAATCACTCCCAACAGTCGTAAAAAGACTTCACATCCTTTTGTCTTATCCCAACAATCTCCCTCACTAACTCAGCTACACACGATGCTGGGAAAAATCTATTGAGAAACAAACAAGAAAGATTAGTCCAAGTTGTGATAGATCCAGGAGATAGATAAAATAACCATTCCGTAGTAGAATTTGCTAGACAAAAATGGAAAGCACGTAATTTGATTTGGTCTTTATTTGCCCTGAGGTTTCATACTAAGACAAACCAT
This sequence comes from Gossypium schwendimanii, assembly GCA_013677275.1. Classification (NCBI taxonomy): domain Eukaryota; kingdom Viridiplantae; phylum Streptophyta; class Magnoliopsida; order Malvales; family Malvaceae; genus Gossypium; species Gossypium schwendimanii. Next base: position 20,801,202 of record CM025247.1, on the reverse strand, counting down.
ATGAAACTCTTTTAGATGTTTGTGTAGATTTTCATTTTGCAATCTATGAAAATTCAGAAGCAACTGGATTAATCCTGACTTAAGTTCAAAATTAGTATCCATAGTAGGATATGCAATGCATAACAACTGTTGATCTGCAAGAGCTTCGGCCATTTGCTGAATTGTTTAAGCCATAGTTTATTGTATTGGATTCGAGTTTACGTTAACCCTAGCGTTAGGCACTTCTTCTGGTGGATCAACTTATATTCTTTCATTCGCTAGTGTTTGAGTAGGTTTTTTGTTAACCCTAGAATCAACTTCGTCACCTGCTTCTATTTCGGTAGTGGGTTATTCTAAGTTCCTACCACCTCTGACTACTTTTCTGTAGCTTCATTTCCTTGCGATTATCTCTCGCAGTCTTTTCTATTTCTAACTCAAACGCAAGATTTCCTGGAGTAGATCTAGTCATAAGAAGAAGAAACAAGATTAGTATGTTACCAGTCCCCAGCAACGGTGCCAAAATTTGGTGTGTCGTTGAAAGTACCAAAAATAAAAAAATAGTATAAGGGAAGTAGGGTCAAATCCTCAGAGACTGGATCACTACAACTCTTGTTCCTTGAAATCATAGGCATAGTCATGCCCAAGAAAAACGTCTAACCTGGGAAAAAAAATTAAAAATATGGACGAGTTGAAATTGAATAAATTAAAGTTGCAATTGTAAAAAGAAACAAAGTTGAGGGAAAGGGTTTTTCTATTTAAGGATTCCAGCCTCCAGTCATCTCAATACTCATTTGGTTCAATCATAAGGTTTTAGGTGATCCTTCTCATGACTGAATAAGCCATTTATAGTAGAAGAGGATGCCTACAACCACTAGCTTCTCTTATGTTATAACCTTACGATCTAGAAGAACCTGACTCTAGCCAACCGTCACTTTTGTGGGACCGTCTTACACTAGATCATCATTTTTCAATGGCAAATGCCACGCCATTTTGTCTCTTAGGCTCGACAACCTCTAGCATAGTAAGTTAGTGAACCGAATGTGCAACCGTCCCAAAACATACAAAGCGAGTTGCCTTTGCACGAGATGAAAAAAATTACTTTTGGAAGGACATGGATGGAAGCATCAGTCCTGTAATGTAGAGAAATAATGAATACTCGTTGAGAAGGGTTAAGTTTGGGTTCTAAGCCTCATGAACTTTTTTGGAGGAGTCATGATAACCTTTGGCTAGATAGTTTAGTGGCTCATGCTTTTCAAGGGAAAAAAACACAAGTTTAATGGAATGGATTTTGATTTGAGTATGTCATTTTAGAGTATTATCAGAACCTTTGGTAAATTTCAATTTAATTCCCCAAGCCATTTACTAATTAAAAATCTATAGCAATTGGACTTTATAATTTAGTTCTTGAGCCCTAATTAACCACAATTTTGACTAAATTGGCTGTCCAAAATTCAATTCATCTATAATTTAACTCTGTAAATTTCTTATTAAATATTTACGAGCTCAGTTTACAAAAACTGGTCCCAAAATCATCTTTTTCGACACCATTGGAAATCGGGTTCTTACAAACAATGTCAGTTGATGTAGTGGTAAAGGAAAAAGTAGAAGAGGAAGTGCTTTTAGCCAAAAAAAAAAGATATAGTATTATTGACACCAGGCTACCTCAACAGATACATGGCTTTGAAGACAAAAGGCTTCATTAAGGAGGAAAACATTAAAGATGCTAGTTTTGTAGAGCAAGGCATTGACAGCTTTTTAACTAAAAGTGGTCCAATGGGTACTATGTCATTTGTAAAGCACTATGTAAGAGAGCTTGTACTGGAATTGAATGCCAATTTTCATCTCTTGATCAATGATTCAATGAGAAAATTATTCCAAAAGGTTTATGTCAGAGGCCATTGGTGTGAGATCAACCATGAATTGATCCAGATGGTACTTAAATGCTTAATAGAAACTTGGTTGAATTAGATGAATCCTTGAATGTCACAATTGCTACCATTACCAAAAACATCTACTTGTCTTGGCCTGAAAAAGGAAGCATTAGAACTTCTTCATTGTCCACTGTATATGTTGCCCTATTTTCCATTGCAACTAGAAATTGGGTCCCAAACACACAGAGAGATTCAGTGACCTCGAAGGTAGTTGTGCTAATCAAAAAAGTAGTGGAGATGATTGAGTTTGATATGGCTTAGCTGGTGTTTGATCAAGTGGTAAGTCATGCTAATAAGGAACATGCCAGAAGCCTTTTACCATTTCCATCTTCAATTTTCCAAGTCCTAATGTTTTAAAATCCAAAGATAGTGAAAATCACTAAAAGATGTAAGAGGACAGTTCTTCAACTTAAGTTCTCTATTAAGTGGCTTGAAGGTAAGGATGTTAGTGTAAAGCTAGTATAGTAGGTAGGTGGTGAGAATGCTGAGCAAAAGGAACAAGCAGACCATGAAGCAAAAACTACTGCAGGGGAGGCAAAAGTGCCCACTTCCACTGGCCCTTCGAGAAATGATGAAGAATTCAATAGAAGGATGATTGATTGTTTAACATCCTCTATTAAATCTCATAGTAGAGTGATATCTAGGATAAGGGCTGAGATAAGGATTATTAAGAAAATTAAGAACAGAGAGATTGTACTTCGGAATTATATGCAAAGCAAGTGATCCTTGTAAAGATGTTTACTCAATCTAGTGATCTTGTACTCCTGATTTGGTTGTATAACATACTCCTACCTATTTTTATTGTTTTATTATGTTACTTATGTTGTTTAAATCTTGTTATGTTTATAATTCAAAAAGAGTTATGTTAACACCAATAGGTATACTTTACTTAGTGTATGGATTTGTTTCTTTTTGTGCACATGTCTTGAAAAAAAGCTAAAGAAATCTCATGATCAAGCATCCAAGTTTCAAGCTCAGCTCGGAAGCCTAATTTAATTTTGGAACTTTTAGTAAGTGACCTATAATGTTCAAGCTCAGCTCGAAAGCCTAATTTAATTTTGGAACTTTTAGTAAGTGACCTATAATGTTCTCTTGGTTGAATTTTATTTTTTGATTACTAGTTAATTACGTTTGATTATGTGGATTTGAATGTGCAATTTGGTTGGTTTAGTAATGATGAATTGAAGGTTATAAATTGGTAATGTTTGGATATGTTTAGATAGGTCAATTGGTTGAATGTGTTTTTCTGGTATATTGTAGGTATGTTTAGGTTCATTTAACTAAGGCTTTGGACACTTAAAAGTTTAGGATTTTGATCATTTGGTCACTTAGTCTCGAGATAGAAAGAACATGTCTCGAGACCATTAGAACAAATTTCACATAAATTTTTGCATTCAAAAGCCTAAGGTCTTGAGGCATACTTGTATAGTCTCGAAACAATCATTCCTAGGTTTGAGACAAGTGGCATACTTGTAATGTGAGATCACAGACTTGGATCCAGCAAGTAGGTCGGGTATGGGGTGTTACACCTACACCTACACTTGACAGACTTTGATAGGATATAAGACACCATATTTTTTGCTGAAGAAACTTAAACTTACATTAAAATGATACATTGAAGCTAAATTAAGACAATAATGGTGAATAGAATTAAAGGGTATTCTGAATGTTAATTGCACATAAATGAGGTCAATAGGTTGACATGCAATATTTCGGGGTCAAATGTGGTAAAACATGGAGCCAAGTTATGAATCCTAGGTCAAACTAGCAAAATGCATGGTAATGTGTTGAAACTGTGAAGCCATGTCTCCCTTATTTCAAGATTTTAGCTCAGAAGTTTGAAGTCTTGAGACATTGTCCCATATGTCTCGAGATAGAGTATTTTTGGTTAATATGATATATATATTGAATCAATTCAAAAATTGACATGCATGACAAGTACAATTATATCAGTAAATTCAACGGTTGAATCATTAAAATATTAATCATACATAAAGATATGGAAAGTGATCTACCACAAATTATAGTATTATTTACATCCCTTTTTCACATAACTTTAGCTTGTTTAATAGTTAAATCAAGTAATTTTAGCATTTATCTATTTTTTTTATACTTTGATTAGTAATTTATGTTTTTTAGTAGTTTTTATTACATATTAGATATCTAAATAAGGTTATGTGGTTATGTAGGTCAAATCAAGAGCTAAAGATGCACATTCAAGCCAAAATTGTTACCCATATCACAACACCAAGACATTAATGTCGTAACACCAAAGACAAAAGCAAAAACAGTTTTGGAACAAAATTGCCTATTGTTTCGTGAAACACCACTTGTTTTACTGTGACACGAGTCCTATGTTGCAACATAAGATGCAGATGTTGCAACACGACTTCTGCGCGCATCGATTGAGATTTTTAGGGGCAATTTAGGGTCTTTTTTACAACTTATAACCCTAGTTTTCATTATAAACAAATGAGAACTTTAGTCTTTTTTTTTATCTATGTAAACAACATTATAACCAGATTAAGGATGGGCTGCCATAGATTACAGATATTAGATTTTAGACTTCATTTGCTTTTCATTTTTTCTTATTTTTTTTATGTTTATGCAATCAGAAGATCCTTTCCAAAGTGAGACTTTCATGAGCAGAAATCATTCCGAAATTGCAATTTGGCATCGATTAATCCATGAATTTTCTCCATCTCTTGTTCTATTCTATTATTTATATCTCTTTCTTTAACTCAGTTAATTGGTTGTTTGTGTAAATATTAGAATAAGTTTATGTTTTATACAGGATCTCACATGTTTCAACTATTTAACCTAATTGATTGATTAAGTTATTAATAACCTAAAATTGGGTATTTATTCAAGAGACTTAGTATACTAGGATTGACGACCCTAGTAGAATATTTAGATAGGTGAGACTGAGAGGGTATCCTATTGAATAAAACTTGTACCAAGCGGTGAGATTGAGAGAGCATTCGTTTCCCTAAGTGAGACCGAGAGGGTATCTTAAGCGGTAATCCTTATTGAAGATGAGATCAAGATGGTATTCTTAACTAAGTGTGATAAGTACTTAATTAAGGGTAATTAGTTACTTAGTTAATAATCAGGTAACACAATTGATTCTAGGCTAAGTAGCTAGCATAGTCAAAACAAGGAATAGGAAAAGTCGAATAACATAACTTAGGGTTAGCTTTAGTCATAAATTCATTTAAGTAGTTTATTATTATCTTACTTTGGAATTAACATTACTAATTCATGACTCGAGTAGATTAGTACTTATTTCGGGTAATTGATTCAATAATGATTTTCTCCAATATTCAATTCCTTGGGTACGATTCTCGGAATACTTGCCAAGTGTTCCGTTGTAACACAACTATATTAAAATTTGACCTGTATGCTTGCAGAAATTGCACTTAACTCTTATTTTTATATTTTTGTACGATTTTACACTTTCGATGTTAGCTCGTCGGGAGGTGATCAAAAGGGTGTAAATTTAGTTTTACTACACTGACATAAGAGAATACTTTCCCAATACAAAAATGTCATTATAATATTTTTTTAAAAATGGTTTTAAAGTCATTTTTCTAACTAAGTTGGTGTTGAGTTGACTTGTAACACCAAATTTACCAAAAGACTTGATCATAGCATCAATATTTATGTGGTATTACTAAAATAACATAAATATATACACTAAAATACATATATCAGAAACTTAATTCTCAGAGTAGGTTTTTCTTTTCGGAAAGGGATGTTGAGTGTCAAGGTCACTTATAATTGTTGGCTAAGTTTTTCGAGTCCAAGATCTTCAATAATACAAAAAAGTGCATCTAGTACATAATGTTAGACCTTAACACTCATAGGTGTTAAGTTCCTTGTATTTGCATGCTATTTTGACTGCCAGGGATTTTAATTTTAACTAATACAAGAAGACTATAACACCTGTTCCTTAAAACTTAAATCCATGTATTTGCTTTTCATTTTAACTATTAAGGATTTTAACCTTAATTAATACATGGAAAGCTTAACACCTATTAGTGTCAAGTTTTTTTATTAATTCAATTTTTACCGTTTGGGGTTTCTAACCTTAATAAATGTATTCAATGGACCTCTATACTTATTTTTCTATTGTGGCTATAAGAACCCCTTCTCTTCCTTTTTTCATACAACTAAAACTCCAATGATGTCGAAATCTCAAAGCCTAAACCCTCCAAAATTCTTAATTTTTAACCTTACCTATATTTGACCCTAAAATTTGCAAAGTTATTAGACAGGCTCTTGAAGACCATCTTGATCTAGGTGTCAAAAAATTACGTTATGGGTTGGATTTTTTAAACCAAGTCATTATAAGAAGTCAAACTGAAAGGTTTTCTGGAGTGGGCACGATAGTGGATTAGAGTTTCATACTTTAATAAGTTGGCATTAATTAAAATTATTAAAGGGTTAAGGTAGAAAAATTAGTGGACGTAATTTTAAGGCTAAGAAAATTAGTAGGGTTAATGGGAGAAATCTAGAAAATAATATTTAGGGGAAGAGAGGTCCTTAATTGGTAAATAACCCAAGCCCCTCATATCAAATATTCCTTTTTGAAAATTTGTTAGGAGGGAACGATTTTCTCACTTCATTTTGCAAGAGAGGTTTTCTAAAAACATCAAAGTCAATCAAGGTTTTCTTTACACTTTTATATTAAAGCTTTATTTTTATTTTCCATATTTCAAATTTATCATTTATTCTTTTCATAAAAATAATATTATATTAACATTTCCTACTCATTTCTTTCTTAGTAATGTTGGAATTCAAGAAAAGAAAAAGGAGAGGTGGAATTCTTTTGATTTCTTTGATAAAATTTTAATTTCTCATTAAGGTAGGATGGTTTCTAATTATAATTTCTTGTTTTTTTTTAATTAATGAAACATGATTTTTTTTATTTTTTTCCCTCCATTTTCTTGCTTTTTTGGTAATTTTCAAGTTAGTGAGAGAAAACTTTAATTTTTTTTCATTTCCTATTGTTTTGGGAATATAATATAGTTAGAATTAAGTTTATAATGGAGTGGGATAGATAAAAATCAAGTTAAAATAAAGGTTGGATGAGGTTCACTTGAAATGCCATTGTTGAGTGTTTAATGTGTTGTAGAGAGAAAATGTGCTTGAGCTAAGTTTGCTCATAGATTTTGGATAGTTAAAAGTCCCTAGTCTTGATTTTAAAGTTAGATCTCAGATTCAGATAGGTTAGATTTAAGTTCCCTTGAGTTTTCAATAGAAGCGAAAAAGTTCTTGATTTATCGAAATGCATCTCATACTTAGTTTTAGGTTTTTTTCTACTTGATTATGTTTTCCTAATCAAGTTCCATTGTTTCTATTATTAATTGTAGCGAAAGAGGTGGCCAAATCCTCAAGGGAAAAAGGGAAGGAAAAGGTTACCAAAGCTTGACGGTTTTTTTTTATGCTAACTTAATCTAAATTTTTAGTATAACTTTATTAAGTAATTCAGTTTAGGATATCAATTATGAAGTTTTGTTGTTAATGTGATTTGAATGGTTGTGTCATGTCCATAATTTGGGTGATGATGAAATGATGTAATATGAGTGCATGTCCTTTTTTAGATTTGGAATTGATGCCATACTTTGAAAAGATACATGATGATTTTTATTAATTATTGTTAATATGTAATGCTCTTAAGATTTTTCTAATACTAAATGTCTTATTAAACAATGTTGAATATGGTTCGAGTATAGTTGGCTTGCCATAGAAATTGTTTGGCTTAGAGGAAGCATCTAGCACTCGAGTGCATTTCATTGGGTGCTTGTGTGTGTATACATATATTGAAACTTGTGTGCATTATTGTGGAGTGTTAGGGGTTAATTTGTGTATCCGTACTTTATTCCACATGTGGTTAATATGAACTGTAATTTTAACATGAATTTCTATTATGATGTTGATATGGTTGTGTGATTTATGAAAGATCATATCAATATGAAACTATGAAGACATTATACAATGAGCATATTATTTGTAACACCCCAAACCCAGCCTAGGAGTTATGATTGAATCTGGCGGTGTCATATTTAGGTGTTTAGCGTAAAACTTGTTGTCGTTGAAATCTTTAAAATCAATTAATCATTTTGTTATCTAACGGTGATTCCAAAATGGGTTGTTCATTTCCAAGTGTGCATCATTAAAAGTTCACTTTTATAACTTTAAAGAGGCCTTTTTACATAAAATACCCAAATTTAGTTACTTATAAATCAAAGGCTAAAAACGAAAGTAGATGCGGTTGTGTGGCCATCATCGAGTCCCTTGCAGCACCGACCCACCTACAACTGGGGATTACTTGTACAGTTAAACAGAGGGGTGAGTTTACAAAAACTCAGTGTGTAATCCCCTAACAAGCAAACAGTCAATTAAACAGTAGATAAATGCAATTTGGGCCTGAGCCCATTATAGTAATAGTCCAGCTCAATGTGGGCCTAAGCCCTTTCCTGTAATAGTAAATGATTGGGCTTGAGCCCATCACAATGTCAGTAATCAGTAGGGCCTTTGCCTAATTTCAGTAATAGTATCAGTGGTGCCTTGGCCCATAACAGTAACAGATATCAGTCATGCAGTGAACAGTATGTAATATCATTAATCGATGCA
>CM025247.1:20757271-20782901 GCA_013677275.1 Gossypium schwendimanii | reverse complement strand
TAAGTAAATATACACAAATAGATGGAATGTATGCTTATGTACACTTGCTTGAATAAATGTAATCAGTATGTTTATATGATAGAATCTTATGTTTAATTATTAAATTAGAAATAATATGATGCTTGTTTTATGCCTTTGCTATTGAACCATGAATATTATAATATTCAATTTGATCTTTCAATTCAATTTTCATACTATTGAACCATGTTTGTTTCACTGTTTGACAGTTCCGACCCCTCTTCACTAAAAATTAATTATCTCTTTGTACAAAATTCGGATGATGTTCCCGTTTGTTTCTATTGAAAATAGACTCATTAAGGATCTTAAACATGATATCGAACTCACATCCAAATCTCTTTATAGAGGATCATTGCTAGTTCGAAACCCGTTTATTGAATGAATGTCTTCTCTTGTAGTTCTAGAAAGTATTATTCGACATTCGGGTTTTGAAATTTCAAGGGGTTTGTGACCACCAAAGTTTCTTATTCATTAGTTTGTCTAGTTTTCCTAGGAGGCATATTTCATCATATATTCAACTAGGGTAACTAATAATCAAGCAATATTTTTCAAAATGAAAAATGCAATGTAACAGTAAAGTTTGAGAAGGAACCCTTAACCTTGTGATTTTGAATATTCGTGATTCCTTTCGTGAATTTGTTGCAATTTTGCTACTGATGTGGAGCTTAGACCTGCACAAAAGAGAAACCAAAGAGAAAAGAAAATAAATAAAAGCAGCAAAAGTAGAGGCGATAAAAGAAAAATGAGAATAAGGTTTTTTTAGTTGAATAATTTGAGAGGTTTTTGAGTTTTTTAGAGTTAGAAGGGGTTTAATGTCACACCCCAAAATTGGGTCTAGGAATTTTAGGGGTATTTTAGGGATTTTAGCTCTAGTGAGCTCGAGTATTTTGTAAGCATGGTAATCAGAGATGTTCTTGTTTATTGTATTTAGAAAATCAAATAGATTTTTGAAAATAATGTTCAAAAGGTTTTTAATTTTGAAATAGGGACTGATTTCAAAATGGGGCAAAATTTTGAGTGTTTATGAAGCAATTAAGCCAAGTTTTTAAAAAATACAACCTAATATCATCCCCCACCTTCATCATATCATGCTAGTGTCTTCTCCCCTCATTCTTGTACCGTCCTTTGCATCCCAAACCGTAGTTCATCAAATTTTGATTTCCAAAACTATATTCCATTAATTTCTATCAACACCTAAGCCATAAACCACTATAAAAATTAAAGAAAAACCCCCCAAAACACCATAGATTTCTCCATTCTCAAGTTTGTGGGTTTTTTGGGTTTTCAATCAAAAGCTAATTTCTCTTTCATCAAAGGTAACCATTCATCTACCCATTAGTTTTTAATATTAGTTGGTCTTTAAAATTGAGTTTTTAGCTATTGAATCGCCTATTTTCAATAAAAGCCAAAAATTGGGTCATTAATGGTGAATTTTAAGATTTTGGGTAAAAACGTGGTTTCAAAGTGTTTTTCAATTATTTTTTATGATATTAAAAGGTTTTTAAACTTAATTTGAAGTTTTGTTAAATATTTCTAAGGATTTAATGAATTTTTGTAAAAATTACCAAAAACATGTTGAAAATTTTGATACTTTGAATTGAGTAGTTTTGCACAGTTTAAAGGTTATAAGTCTGTCATAGGTGAATAATTAGATGAATGGAATTTGTTTTATGTAAAAAGATTAAGTATAAATAGAGATATTTGAAATTTAAGTTTGCTATGTCGAAGGTTTTGGTTACTTTAAAACTTAGCTTAGCCTTATGTTTTTTATTGCTTGAGGTGAGTCATTAATTGATTGTGATTGTGTTGTTGTATGATTTATGTTATTGAAGCATCAGGTTGATTAGGACCTTCCACGAGTTAAGGAAAGGCTAGTTTGAGGTTTCGGCATTTCGACAAAAGCATAATTAGTGAGTGTTTAGAATCATTGCTTGTGGACAGAATTCATCGTGTTAATTGGGAATTTAGAAGTAGCCTAAACCTATAACACCCCAAAATTGGGCTTAGGAGTTTGAGGAGTATTTTAGGAATTGTAGCTCTAGAGTGCTTGAAAATCTAGTAGCACGGTGAATCGAAAAAATATTCGACAATGGCTTTTTTATTGTTAAATCAATTTTTGAAAATAATGTTCCAAAGAATTTCAATTTTGAATTAGGGACTGATTTGTAAAAGGGTCAAAATTATGTGTGTTTATGAAGCAAATAAACTAAATTTTAAAATTCACCCTATATCTTCCCCCACCTAGTTTTACTTTCATGTTAACTTCTCCCTTTTATTTTCTCTTGCCATCCCATGCTCTCCCAACTCCTCCCATAAAATTTTTTTTCAAACCTAAATTCATTTTATTCCTGTCACTTTCCAAATCATTAAACCTCCATAAAATCCAAGAAAAACACCCAAAAACACCATAGATTCCTCCATTGTCAAGCTTGTGGTTTTTTGGGTTTTCGATCAAACACTCAATTTTTCATCAACTCGAGTTTTAAATGATCTCTGGTCTTTTAAATGGCATTTTTAACCATTAAATCACATGTTTTAAATAAAAACCAAAAATTGGGTCGTTAATGGTAGATTTCAGGATTTTGGGTAAAAACGTGGTTTCAAAGTATTTTTCATCTTGTTTTAATATTATTAGAAGGATTGTAAATTTACTTTAAATTTCCATTAAGGATTTCTAAGGATTTAATGAATTTTCGTGAAAATAGCCATAAACATGTCAAAAATTTCAATACCATGAATTGAGTAGTTTTGTGTAGTTTAAAGGTTGAGAATTAGTCATAGCTGAATAATTAGATGAATGAAATCGGTTGTAGGCAAAAATATTAAGTATAGAGGAATATATTTGAGTTTCAAGTTTGTTAGTCAAAATTTCAGTTTCATGAGGACTATATCTTAGACTTGTGTTTTTGGTTGGTTTAAGTGAGTCTTTGGCTAAATATTAATTGTGTATATTGTTTGGTTATTATGTGTAAAGCGTTGGAACCTTCTTCAAGCAAGGCGAAAGGCAAGGAAAAGCTAGTTTAAGCTTTCGACTTTTTGGTGAAAGCATAATCGATGAGTGTTTGGAGTCGCTACTAGTAGACACAATTCATAGTGTTAATTGGGAGCTTAGAAATAGCCTAAGTCCCTATTCTAGGTTCCTAGTGTAAGCTTTCTATTTCCCTTATTTTATTTTTAGTAAAGTATGTGATTATGAGAATATTTATGGATTGATTATTATAATGCAATATTGTTATATGAGACATGTGTGATGACTATTGTGAATTGTATTGTGTTGTAAGCATATTAAATATGCCGAACAATAGTGATGATGTTGTGTTAGCAATCTAAATGTGTAGTGAAAGTGAGCAAAAATCGGTAAGTGCTTATGTGCTGAATTATGGAATGTAATACTAATCTTTATGTTTTGGGAATAAGGCAATGTGGTAGACTTTTATTGATATTTGCAATGATGTTTTGGATGCTTTCATAGATTATTTGCTCTTAAGTTTATAAGATTCGTTTCGTATTATGTTGATTATTGCTCAGACCTACTTTTGATGTTTGAGACTAGTATTAAGGCTGTTTTGATGTTTATTTGATGATGATATGATAGCATGATGAATTGGTACAAGTTGGAATGACTTATTTGCTTAAAAATATTGTATTTTTTTTTTTGAAGTAGAGGTATCGATATTCATGTTGTAAAAATGATACCTCTGTGATTTTGAAATGTATATGGAGTCAGTAATGTAATTTGGTATCGATACCCTATCAAGAGTATTGATACTCGAGGTAATTTTATCTATAATTTTTCAATTGTACTGATATTTTTCAGGTTTTAATTTTTGGACGAGAAACAGAATGCTGATTTGGTACTGATTTTCCATACGGTATCAATTTCGTGTGTTGAAAATATCAATACACATGTTCTAGTATCAATACCTACGTAGTCAGTTTTGAGATTTTGCCAAATGGACCTTAAGCATGTTGAATTATTATAAGACTATTCGATGAATGTTTAGCACGTAAGGATGATAACTAAAGAGTAAGGTTCACTTAAAATCTATACGAATGATAATATGAAAGACATTTAGTCTAGAATGAGCTTTTATTTGTTGTGTATGACATGATATTGTGTAAGTAAAATATCGATACCCATGTTCCAATATCAATACCTAAGTAGTCAGTTTTGAAATTTTGCTAAGTGGCCCTCATGTATGTACAATTGTTATTATATGATAAAGTAAAGTGTATGTAGTAAGTCTTAATGATAATTAAGAGTATATTTAACTTAAAACTCGTGTCAATGCTAAAATGGAAGATGTTTCTTTAATAATGAACTCATTTGTACTATGTATGATGTGAGACGGTGGTGTGGCATCCTGATATTTGAGCTCGGTGACTAGGTCGGGTATAGGGTGTTACATTTGGTAGTATCAAAGCCAAGGTTGACTAGCACTCGAACCTAGGTGATTGTTGATGTGTTTATTGGGGGTTCACAACCCATGGATTTAGAAATCCAATTGTTTAAATTATCCTAATTTCTTAAAATTTTTGAAATGTCTCTGATTGAATTGCATGTGGGGTAGGAACAGAAACAAATTGTCTGTAATCCTAAAGTTTCCTTGCAAGATTGTGACTAGGATCATTTCCCCGCCACTCAAGCCTCTTGTTTGTTTGTTTGTGTGATATGCCTCCTAGACGTGTTAATGTGATAGCTTGTGCTCAAGAGGATGGTACATCCTCTGTACATTATGTGTCGTCAAATAGAGTGAACATACCTGATGAGGGTGTTAGCCTTCTGATTGAAGCGTTTCAGCGGATTGCTGGTGATAACCCTGCTCCTACACTTGTTAATCCTGTGCATGTTAATCGAGGGTTGTCACTTGAACATCTACAGGCATTGGGTGGGAAAGAGTTTTCTGGGGTCAAACGTAGTAATCTGACCGTAGCTGAGTACTAGTTAGAAGGAGTTGAAAGGATCTTCGAGTAGATGCCCTATTCTGTCAAGGAAAAGTTAGGTTGTACTGTGTCCCTACTCGATGGTGAGGCTCATCATTGGTGGAATACGGTTAAGAGAGGTGCTACCGCTAACCGTTCGGCTTTGGATTATTTTCTTGAGGTGTTTAAGAGGAAGTTCATGGGTGAGTAGTATATGGAGGCTCGTAAATATAAGTTCTTAGATTTGGTTTAGGGTGATTTGTTAGTGGCTGACTACGATGCAGAGTTTGTGCAACTTAGTCAGTATGCTCTTGACAAGGTTCTTTTTTAGAGGGACCGTTGTAACATTTTTTGATTTGGGTTCAATCGTGAGATTCGGGTTTACTTGGTAGCTCAGAACATGGTGATGTTTGATGATTTAGTTAAGAGAGCTAAAGTAGTTGAGGAGACTTTAGCTGAGCTGCCTCATTCTGTGGTTACTGAATCTAGTAAGAGGACTTCTTATGGTGCATCAAGTCGACTACCTAAGAGAGGGCGTGATAGTCAGAGTTTCGGTAGAAGTGCAAGATGTGGGTCTTAATCGAGTCAGTCTAGGCAGCAGAGTAGTGTTGTGGTTAGTATTGGTGATTTGATGGGTGGTTCTAGATAGCTAATTTGTGCACATTACGAGCAAAGGCATTTTGGTGAGTGTCGTAAGTTGGGAGGTGGTTTTTTTAAGTGTGGTTCGATGGAACATTTTCTAAGGATTGCCCAAGCAGAGTGGAGGTTTCACAGACTTAGAGTTCAGCACCTTGTTCTGCGCCTGCTAGGGGCCTTGGTCCCAATAGAGGTAATGGAAAACTGGTTAAGCAATGAATTGTTGCTCATACTGTTGCTTCACAGTTGAGTCTAGAGGTCCAACTCAAGTTTATGTTGTTAGGGAACCGAAGGATCAGGATCCGACTGATGTTATGGCAAGTTCTTTTACTTTATAGTCTACTCCATTGTTTTCTTTGGTTGATTCTGGTTCTACACATTTGTATATATTTGAGTGAATTGGCTTGTAAGTTAGGGATTCTTGTAGAGACTATTGATTTAGGTATGACTGTAATTAGTTCCTTTAGAGATAGTGTGATAGTGAATAAATTTCATCGTAGATGCCCCCTTATGATACAAGGGCACATTTTTCCTATTAATCTTATGGAATTGCCTTTCTACGAGTTTGATGTTATTCTTGGTATGGACTGGTTACCTTAACATAAGGCTAAGGTATAATTTTAGAAGAAACAAATTACTTTGAGAAATAGTGATGGGTTAGAAATTGTTGGTGGTGGTGAAAAATAGGGATTTATGTCTAATGTGGTTTCAGCTATGAAGGTTGTGAAGATGATAGGAAAAGGTTGTGAAGCTTACTTAACCTATAAGATGAATTTGTTTAGTAAAGAGTTGAGAGTTCAGTATATTCACATAGTTAAAGATTTTCCTAACGTGTTTCCTGAAGAGCTAACTAGTTTGCCATCAGAACGTGAAGTTGAGTTTGGTATTGAGCTATATTTGGGTATTGCATCACTGTCTATAGCCCCCTATCGCATAGAACCAAAAGAACTCAAGGATTTGAAGGTTCAGTTGTAAGAGTTGCTTGACAGAGGGTTCATTCGGCCGAGTGTATCTCCATAGGGTGCACCAATTTTGTCTGTGAAAAAGAAGGATGATTCAATAAGGATGTGTATTGACTATAGATAGTTGAACAAGTTGACTATTAAGAACAAGTATCTTTTACCTTGAATTGATGACTTGTTTCATCAGTTTCGAGGTGAAACAGTGTTCTCAAATATTGATCTAACATATGGGTATTATCGGTTAAAAGTGAAGGAGTCTGATATATTGAAAACTTCTTTTAAGACTCGATATGGGCATTATGAGTTTTTGGTCATGCCATTTGGTTTAACTAATGCCCTTGCTCCGTTCATGGATTTCATGATCGAGTATTCCATTCGTACTTGGATCAATTTGTGGTTGTCCTCATAGACAATATTTTGGTGTATTCTCGTTTTGAGGAGGATCATGATATGCATCTAAGGGTTTTTTTGTAGATTCGGTGAGATAAGCAGTTGTATGCGAAGTTGAGTAAGTGTGAATTCTGGCTTTAAAAAAGTGGCATTTTCAGGTCATGTTGTGTCGGCAAAAGGGATTTGAGCGTATCCAAAGAAGATTGAGGCGATCTTAGAGTGGAGGCCATCTAAGAGTATTACCGAAGTTCAGAGTTTCTTGTTTTTTGCTGGCTATAATCATAGATTCGTTGAAGGGTTTAACTTATTGCTACACCCTTAACTAAACTACTTCAGAAGAGTGTGGTGTTTGAATGGACTGATGAAAGGCAGAAATGTTTTGAACAGCTTAAGGTAGTTTTAACTAAGGCACTTGTGTTGGTTCAACCAAAGCCTAGAAAAGATTTTGTGGTTTAGAATGACGCTTCGTACTCAGGACTTGGTTGTGTGTTAGTGCAAGAGGGTAAAGTTGTGGCTTATCCCTCCAGACAGTTGAAGATGCATGAGAGCAATTGTCCAACTCATGACTTGGAATTAGGGGCTGTGGTATTTGCGCTTAAGATTTGGCACCATTACTTGTATGAAGAGAATTGTGTCATCTATACAAATCATAAGAGCCTTGAGTAACTCCTCAACCAAGATGAGTTGAATTTAAGGCAAAGGCGTTAGATTGAACTTTTGAAGGATTATGATTGTGTGATAGAGTATCTTCCTGGCAGGGCGAATGTTGTTGTCAACGCTTTGAGTAGAAAGTTGATGGCGAAGTTGAGAGCTATGTTTGTGCATTTGAGTTTAGCTAGTGATGGTGGTTTGTTAGCTGAGCTTCAAGTGAAGCTAACTTTGTCACAACAGATTAAGGAGAAACAGTCATTAGATGGGAGTTGTTAAAGAGGATTCGACAAACTCTCAAGGTAGATTGTGTGTTCTACATTATGTGGATTTGAGGCAAGCGATTCTTACTAAGGCGCATAATGGCCCTTACGCTATGCATCCCGATAGTGGTAAAATGTATCATGATCTTTGAGAGATTTATTAGTTGCCTAGATTGAAGTGTGATGTTGTGAATTTTGTGACTCGGTGTTTGGTTGCAGAGCATCATTTTCCTTCAAGATTGTTGCAACCGATTGCGATTCTTGAACGGAACTGGGAAAGAATCACTATGGACTTTGTTTCAGGTTTGCGTTTGACTTCAACAAGGTAAGATTTAGTGTGGGTAATAGTTTATCGGTTCCCGAAAAGTGCACATTTCTTGGCTGAGTGTACTGACTATTCTTTACAAAAGTTGGCAGAGTTGTATATTGTTGAAATTGTATGTCTCCATGGAGTTCCTATTTCTATTATTTCTAATATAGATTCGCATTTTACATCGAGGTCTAGGAAGATTTTGCAAGAGGCTTTGAGTTCGAAGCTTAGTTTTAATACGGCTTATCACCTCCCAAACAGATGGTCAGTTTGAAAATGGTAATTCAAGTTTTAAAGGATAGGTTGTAAAGCTATGTGATGGAGTTCAGTGGTAGTTGGGAGGGATATTTACCGTTAGCCAAGTTTGCTTACAGCAATAGTTTTCAAGCAAGTATTCATATGGCTTTGAAGTGTTGTATGGTAGGAAGTGTAGAACTCTTTTGTGTTAGATAGAATTGGATGAGATGGGAGTTGTTGGACTAGACTTAGTTCGTGAGACTGAGGAGGAAGTGAAGTTTATTTGTGATCGATTGAAAGCAGCGTCTTATAGGTAAAAATCTTATACAGATTTGAAAGGTCAAGATATCGAGTTTCAAGTTGGTGATAAGGTGTTCTTGAAGGTTTTGCCTTAAAGGAAGGTTTTGTGGTATGGTAGGAAGTGTAAATTGAGTCCAAGGTATGTTGGACCCTATTAAGTTGTTGAGAGGATTGGTTTGGTAGCTTATCGGCTCAAGTTATCATCAGAGCTTGAGTGAATTCACAATGTTTTCCATGTGTCTGTTGCGGAAATATCATTAAGATGCATCCCATATCATGCCAGCAGAGGAGATTGAAGTTCAAATTGATCTCACACATGAGGAAGAACTGATTGAGATTTTATCTTATGAAGAGAAGGTTTTGCATAATAAGAGGGTTCCATTGGTTAAATTTTTGTGGCACAACCACAAGACAAAAGAGGCTACTTGGGAAGCCAAAGATGAGATGAGACAATAATATCCTTACTTTTTTAGCTCAAGTAATTTTCGAGGATGAAATTCTTTTTAGAGGGGGAGATTTGCCACACCCCAAAATTGGGCCTAGGAGTTTTAGGGGTATTTTAGGGATTTTAGCTCTAGTGAGCTCAAGAATTTCGTAAGCATGGATATCGAAGATGTTCTCATTTATGGTATTTAGAAAATCAAATCAATTTTTGAAAATAATGTTCAAAAGGTTTTCAATTTTGAAATAGGGACTAATTTGTAAAAGGGATAAAATTTTGTGTGTTTATAAAGCAGTTAAGCCAAGTTTTTAAAAAATACAACCTAATATCATTCCTCACCTTCAGCATATCACTTTTGTTCCTTCTCCCCTCATTCTTGCGCCGTCCTTTACATTCCAAACCTTAGTTCATCGAATTTTGATTTCCAAAACTATATTCCTTTGATTTCTGTTAGCACCCAAGCCATAAACCTCTACAAAATTTAAATAAAAACACCTAAAACACCATAGACTTCTCCATTGTCAAGTTTGTGGGTTTTCAAGGTTTTCAATAAAAAGCTCGTTTTTCTTCCATCAAAGGTAATCATTTGTCTACCCATTAGTTTTTAATGTTAGTTAGTCTTCAAAACTAAATTTTAGTTATTAAATCGCATGTTTTCAACAAAAGCCAAAAATTGGGTCATTAATGGTGAATTTCTATATTTTGGGTAAAAATATGGTTTCAAAGTGTTTTTGAATTAGTTTTAATGAGATTAAAAGGTTTTTAAACTTACTTTGAAGTTTTGTTAAATATTTTTAAGGATTTAATGATTTTTTGTGAAATTTTCCATAAACATGTCAAAAATTTTGATACCATGAATTGAGTATTTTTGCGTAGTTTAAAGGTTGAGAATTTGTCTTAGGTGAATAATTAGATGAATGGAATTTGTTTTAGGGAACAATATTAAGTATAGACTGAGATATTTGAAATTTAAGTTTGTTATGTAGAAGGTTTTGGTTACTTGAGAACTTAGCTTAGGCTTATGTTTTTTATTTCTTAAGGTGAGTCATTAGTTGATTGTGATTGTGTTGTTGTGAGATTAATGTTGTTGAAGCCTTGGATTTGTTAGGACCTTCCACGAGTTAAGGAAAGGCTAGTTTGAGCTTTCGGCATTTTTACGAAAATGTAACTGGGGAGTGTTTAGAATCATTGCTTGTGAACACAATTCATTTCGTTAATTAGGAATTTAGAAGTAGCCTAAGCCCCTACTCTAAATTTCAAGTATAAGCTTTCTTGTACAATTGATTTAATTTGTGAAATATGTGCTAGTGTGATTGTGAAAATGTAAACTGAGACAAGAAGTTATAGCATGTGTTATGTGTTCAGCATTACCATTGTTAAAGTGTAAATATAGGAATGTTATACATGCTAAATGACAGAGATAATGTTGTGTTTATAATGTGATATTTGCAGNGAATAAGTGCAGTGAACGGTAAGTAAATGTGTGCGTTAATAACATATATTTTGGCCTTGTGATCCTTGAGACCGTTGGATATAGTTGGCATGCCATAAGAATGTGAGTACTGACCTATATGTATTGTTTTTTTAGGCATTGAGGCCCTGGGAAAGGTTGGAGAGATAAAGGAATGTGAGCTAAGCTCCATTCAATGGGATATGTTTGGTGTGTTGGAGAGTGTTAGCTTTATACTTCACTTTTTGGGATATGTTCGCCTCTATGAGTCAATTGGTGTGTTGGAGATCCGTGTATCCAATGTGTGGTGATAGAGCCCACTTCTTTGTTTCATAGCTCAAGTGTCAAATTATATTTAAATATTATTATATGTGTAATGTGATATATGCTTAAAAATGTATGTGATTACTAAGTAAATGAACCATTAAACAATGCATACGTAAGTATAATATGACATTAAAGTTGGTACTGTTGTAAGAATGCTATATAGATGTTTCATTAATGCATGATGACTTGTTTGCGTGGTAGTTATTCTGGACATTCACTTATTTTTTTAAGCTCACCCACTCCTTTTAAACCATTGTAGATTAGTAGCGTTTCAGTGTGAGCCGTGTGGTTCCAAGGGATTGATCCAACCTAAACTCTACTAATTCTTCGTAGGTGATTTATTATCCATTTATGTTTTTGAAAAATAAAGGCAATGCGGTAGACTTTTTGCTGGTATTTGCCATGATATTTTGGTTGTTTCCATAGTTTATTTTGTTTTTAGGATTTAAAGAATTCAATCATGATATGTTGATTATTGTTCAGACTTGTTTTCGATGTTTGAAACTGTTATTATAGTCGTTCTGACATTTATTTGATATGGTAAAAGTTGCATGATGAATAGACTTGTGTTGGAATTGTTTGTATGCTCTTATATGTTGAAGTTTTACTATTTGAAGCCAAGGTATTGATATTCGACTTTTAAAAATGATACCTCTATGGTTTTCAAATGTGCATGAAGTTAGAATCGTAATTTGGTATCGATACCATATCATGAGTATCGATACTCGGGGTAAAATTACTGATATGTATTGAAAGGTACAGATAACTTTTGGTGTTTTATTTTTAGGCAAGAAATAGAATGTTTTTTTGGTACCAATTTTTCAATCGGTATCAATACCAAGTAAGGAAGATATCAATACCCATGTTCCAGCATCGATTCATACATAGTCAATTTTGAAATTTTGCTAAGTGGCCCTCATGTATGTACAATTGTTATTATATGATCAATTAAAGTGTGTGTAGTAAGTCTTAATGATAATTAAGAGTATATTTGACTTAAAACTCGTGTAATTTCTAAAATGGAAGACGTTTATTTAATAATGAACTCATTTTTACTGTGTATGATGTGAGACAATGGTGTGGCATCCTGATATTTGGGTTTGGTGATCGGACTGGGTATAGGGTGATACGTTTAGGATAACTAATAAAGGTGTTTTAGTTTTAAAAGGGTGGAATCTTTAGTTAGGAACCAGTTAAAATAAGGGTTTGGCCGTCAGGTTTCCATAACGATTCGGGTCAATCTTACAAAAAGTTGCAACTATGTCACAATATGGAGGTTTTATGTTGCGACATCCCTGATAGTTTGTTGATGCTGCGACATCAAGGTTTGATGTCGAGGCATTTCTTGAAATTTTAGGAGTTGGGGCTACTGTCATCGATGTTGTGACCTAGAGGTACTTGTGCTATGACTTGATTTTTTTTTTCTGGACTCAGTGTTGCGACACCAATCCTATTTTGGCCTTTTTCCCTTGAATTTCAAGGTGTTCGGTTCATACATATCCTACTCTTAAACAATTCGAAGAAAATTAAATCCCGATGTACTTCCTCCCACACTTTAGAGCATACATTGCCCTTACTGTAAAATGATTAAGGTGCAAAAAAGAAAAGTTTCCTGAGAAGGTTAAATTCCTTTTGTTGTATTGACATCAGGATTTGTTTGCTCCAATCGGATAGAAAGTACCCACAAGAAAATTTTATAACAAGAAATATGAAATATGCAATATGCAATATACTATATAGGAAAATAAATTAATAACTAATATAAATCAAACAATTAAAGTAATAAAAGAAATGAAAACAAAATTTAAAAAAGACATAAAGGTTCTTTAAAAGTTAGGATGACCCTGTCGCCACCATAGAAGAACCTCCAGCTAGTTCTCAACACCTTCATCTGACATTTGTTTTTCTATCGATGTATATCAAGCAGCCACATTGGTTGATTCCAATAATTTTGCCTTATTTTCAACCATTTAGTACCACATCCAAGCCAACCCCAAACTATTTTTCGGGGAATTATTTCCTCGAGCTTCCTGCCCTCCATGCCGCATGAAGTTTTTGTCACTCGAGCTTTATTGCCCTTGTCAAATGAGAATGAATCAAACTCATCAATATTTTCAACTGGCACCTTCTCTACTATGGCCAGAAAGTGTATTGGCTCTTCTGTACTTTCATTCATAATCAATTTAAGCTTCATGTTAGTAGTTACTTTTATTTTTACATTAGCGGCTACATCTATTGTTATGTCAATTGGATCAAAAATCATTTCAACTATGTTCAACTCATCCCCATGATCTTCAATTACAAGCTCAGGTTGAATCGATAATGGATCTCATCATGTTTTTTAATAGTACAAGGGTTTTCATGATCCAAGTGGTGCACGTTAGACATGTCCTCTTTCCTTGGAGGCAGCGCTTCAGATATTTCTTACATCATTTTCATCATTTGCGCCATCATGTCTGGCATGTTTGATAATACCTTAGAGTTAACAGTATTGGTGGTTTCACATAAAGGCATCTCATACGAATCACAAGAAGGTTTGTATAAATTTTCGGGCATATCATGATCTTCTTCAGGTGCCTCATACAAATTACCAGTGAACTCATGTGGATGTTCAATTATATTAGTACCTTGGTTATTACTCCACTAGTGCATTGAGGCTTCATTTCCACATTGGCTTAGCTCTATCATGAACAATTTTTTATTTTCCATGATCTCTCATTCTTCATAAACTCCCTCCTCGTATATTTCTTCATCATAGTTCATTTCATCGTCAAACCATATGTAACCAAACTCATCCGCAGTTAAAAGATCTTTGTCGACTTAGTCTCTATGAACTAGCAACTAACTGGATAGGTATTCCTTTCTCCCGAGACATACACTAAGATCTACAAGGAGAAATAAAGAAGTTAGTAGACTAAATTAAAAAAAATAAAGTCGTACCTATAACTTTAAAATTTCCTAATTATCCTATTAAACGCAAAAATTAAAACTAATCTAGTACTGTTGCCTCCTCGGCTACGGTGCCAACAACTTGACCATCACCAGATGTTCTAACGTCTAGAGTGTAAATCCTACAACCAAATTTTATCGTTAGGTGGTTTCCACAAGTATGCGGATCAGGTTATAATATAGATTTATACAAAAAAGTATTGGAGTACTCTGAGGATCGTACCCAAGGAAGGCGAAGATGAACTAATTCTAACTTCTACGTTAATAGATCTAATTAGTAATTTAATAAAACTATATTATGATAAATCCTAAGGTGATGAAAAATCATATTGTATGAAAATAATTAAAATGCATAAAATAAAGAAAATAAACTAATTTGAAGACTTTATCAATTTTAAAGACAGAAGACTAACTCGCTTCGGTAATCATAACTAACTCCTATTTTGGGTTCTATTCAATTAACTAGTCATTAACCTAGCAAGATCTCTCGATCTTCCACTAAACTAATAAGTCGGTAAAAACTACTTATCTTTCGACCTCACAGCCTAAATCAGATTAAGGTAAGGTGTTCACAGACAGGCAATACCAATTTTGGGTTCATTCCAACCTAAATGACTTCTTAGGGTTATCAGGCCTAGTGGTTTTAAGTTCTTCTATCCCAACCAGTTGATCCGCTAAGAAACCCTACATAGAAGTTCATTACTCCCACGTCCACTCATTAATCTCCCATAAAAGGATTAGTCCTACAAGGATCTAATAAACATTATAAACTTGATTGAAAAGATAAGCATAAATAATATATCAAAAATAGAGTTTAAGAAGAATCCTGCTATGTATTGATAATTGTGAGAACAAAATCCACGAAGAGCCAATGAATCCATAAATCGAGTTCCACAACGAATGAAAATAAAAGCTAGAATAAAATTACAAATGAAAATAACCTAAGTACAAAATAAACTAAAAAGAAACTGAAAATAAAACTAAATGAAAATCGCAACATAAAACTTGAATTAAAAACTATTTATGAAGAGTTTA
The DNA here is from genome assembly GCA_013677275.1 of Gossypium schwendimanii. Taxonomy (NCBI): domain Eukaryota; kingdom Viridiplantae; phylum Streptophyta; class Magnoliopsida; order Malvales; family Malvaceae; genus Gossypium; species Gossypium schwendimanii. Next base: position 20,768,011 of record CM025247.1, on the reverse strand, counting down.
CAATTGTCTATTTATAAGCTTAGGGTTGGTCGTCATCCATTGACCTAATTTGGCTGACGTTTCTGCATTAAAGTTTTTTTGTGCAGACCAAAATGCCCTTAGCTCATTAATTATCCTCGTCAAGGCGATATCGTGACACCCTCTAGCTTGTGTCGTGAAACTGATGGTAGTTTATGATCCGAGGCTTGATTACAAGGCTTTGTCACGACACTAAAGGCCATTTACTCCTTTTGAGTGCCCTTCTCACTATTTTACGACATCGACACTCCATGTTGCAACATCACAGCCAGTCTTGTGTTCCTATGCCTCCAAATGATGTCCTACACACTCACCGAATACGTTAGCCTACCTTTAGGCCTATTTTGGCCCCTAAGGTCATACAAATTACTCAAATTACACTTTTTATTATTTATGAACTAAAATTAAAAACTAAGTAAAAACATATCAAAATTGCTTTTATACAAGCTCCTCAAGTACAAAAAGTAGTTTAATCTGCTATAACAAAATGCAGCAAATCAGTAAACATTTTACATTATTACAAAAGCTTTTATCTTTTATTTAATTTAGTCCCTAAAAGTGAAACTTACATATTTTTCATAATTCAACCAAAAAACTTTGTGTCAAATTCAATATAGTCCCTTGACAGCCACTAAGTGACTAAATTTTACAAGAATTCCTTGTTAAATTTAATATTTTATCAATTTAGTCCCCAAACTCAAAACTAACTAAAATTATTTTACAAAATAGTCCTATTTTTAACATCAAGCTTATAATATATCAATTAACCTCAAGAACATCTAAAAATCATTAATGGAATGTCCCAAAACCTTTAACAGTTTTAAGAAATAATCCCCGAGTTAACTAGATTGAGCTACAACGATCTCAAAAAAATAAAATTTACTAAAAACAAAAGCAAAATTTAGTTACATGCAAAGAACCAAGCTTGACCAATTCTTCCTTTTAAAAATGGTGTTTTCGGTTGGGAAATGTTAGAATGAAGAAGATGATAGCTTGGTTTTCATTTGTTTATGATTTTATTTACTTAATTACCATTTTACACTTGTAATTTAATTGAAATTTCATCAAAAACATGCATGACCATTCCACTTACTGTTAATAATGAATAAATTGTCCTAATAGTCTTTAAAAATTCATTTACCAAGGACTTAACTAATAACAATCATTACTGATTAACTTTTGTAGCTTTTAAGATTTAGTCATTTTACCTTAATTAACTAGCCAAACACCAAAATTACCGGACCAAACTCTAATATGACACTATAATAGAGTCGTAAATATTAAATAAATAATATTTACTGACTCACTGGCCAGAATTGTGGTTCCGAAACCATCATTTTTGACAACACTGAAAAATAGGATGTTATATTAGCTTTCAGTTCCTTATCTATTTGAACTTAAGTTTTCATTTATACCAAAGTATACGAGACACGCATACATAGTCCATCATCCATTCAAGATTAAGGTATGTTACACTATAAACATCACAAGTGAATTGTTAGGATTTGGTAACCGCCAGCCCAAATGGCCCAATAGGGTCCAGGTCTCTGACTAAGATAGACCCGACCCGAAAGAAGAATGTTCGCTGTAAAGATAGTTTGTTGGGGACCCCACTAGAATGCCAAGTGCTCACAAAAATAGATCACGAGGAGAGTTCGCGTAAGCCTCACAAGAATGGGATCATGAGCTATGTCCACAGAAGCGATCATGAGCCCTACAAGGGACCCTCGTTCGTGACCAGTAGGTATGGGGCTCGCTAGAGGTGTCAGTCCCAGGATTACAAATGACCGCTTGCTCCGCAGACACACATCTAATAAGCCAGGGAATGTCACCACCAAAGACAGGGAATGTTAGTGCCATCGACCCTAAGATCGAGACAAAATAGTGGGCCATATTGTGAGTTGTAACAGTAGTAGTAGGAACATGTACAAATACCCCCTGCATTTCCCTTAATACAACATGAGAAAAATATTAGTTAACAATTGGTGCGTAGAATGTGGACTACTTCTGATTGGTAGATTTTCTCCAATTTGATCCAATTCTCTTCAACCCTAAAAAAACCAAATGACTCAACCAAATGAGACTTTTCCTTTTATCCCTTTTTCCAGTCAGGCAGGAGTGTTGGGTTCCGGCCCCCAACACAATAAGGCAAACTTGTTCACTGCTTGGTCCATCGACAGTCCTAAAAACCTCAACAATGCAATCTACCGAGGGCCTTCCCCTTCTTTGGACTTTAATCTCTCCTCAGGTTAGGGAATGCCCTCTTTTCTCACCAGGAACCACCCCTACAGCAATTCCTGGCCCTCTAGAAGTAGATGAAGTTCTTGAGGGAACAAATGGTCACACAAGAAGCACAGTTTGTGGAACAGCAAACCTTCTAGCAGGAGCTACTAAGACAGAACAAGGAACTGTGCAGAAAAGAACATGCTAACAACTTGGGATCCCAAGGAAACGACAACACCTAAGATGAAGCCCCAAGTACCCAGGTGAAGGAGTGGCTGAATGATATAGACGAGCTTCGCCACAACGTACGAGCCTTACACCCTGAGTCACAATATATTGATTGGTTATTCTACTCCAACAACTTACTGGCCCTTGAAATCGTAGTAGTGGACTTGCCCTGTGATTTCAAGGTACCTAAAGATATGTTTCAAGGAAGAAGGGATCTATGAGCCCATCTGATGCACTATAATGACTATATAAATGTGTTGGGATCGTCAGACGCGGCCAAATACAAGGCTTTCCCTACAATGCTGAAAGTAGGCGCCAAGGACTGGTATCTCCCCCTCCTATAAGGCTATATTCGTAACTTTTCGCAATTGGGAAAATGTTCTTAGGTAGATTCAGGGCCCATCGAGCGATCATGAACACACTCATGGGGCTGATGTCAGTAAAGTAGTGGGAGGGTGAGTCTCTTCAAGACTACGTAAAGAGGTTCCATGCGACTACACTCAACACAAAAAACTTGGAAGACCTATGGGCGATAGACGCCTTCATTATGGGAGTGTAGAATGACCATGTCCAGTACTTATTCACAGACAACAAGCCATAAAGCCTAGCCGACCTGTACGAGTAGGCCTATAAGTTCACAGAGGCAAAAGAAATTTAGAGAGCGTCGCGGGTCAATTTTCAAAAAGAGGACCGATAACCCAGAACTAGAGAGGGACAATGTGGTAGGCAATCTCTCATCAACCAATCTTTGTGGGTCAGGGTCAACAGACCGCACAGCACCTTAACCTAAGGTGACACACTTAGAAACTCGCAAAAGCTCCAATAAGAACACGCGAGGCATTATCCTCCCCAGGGTAAGTTTGAGGCTTACACCCTACTAAATGCCATACGAGCCTACATCATCAACCAAGTAAAGAGCCCAGGCATCCTTACCAGACCACCCACGATACAAAGTACTAGTAGAAGGATGAACTCCAAGGACTGATGCGCCTTCCACGATGGTATTAGGCATACGATGAAAGACTATTTCACGCTAAAGAATGCCATAAAAGCAGTCTAAAATTGTGAACTTGATGAGTTCGTAAATCAAAAAGGTTCACAGAAGGGCCAAATCTTGCGAGGACTGAATTCCAAGGGTAAGCAAAGGGTACGAGGCACCATTCACGTAATCATAGGCACCAATGATGACTGGATGTAGTCAAATGCAAAACAATGAGAACACATGAGAGGTGTGATGTCACTCAGTGCTCTAAAAAGGTCGTGACACTAGGAAAAATAGAGTGTGGAGTTTAGGAGCGATGACGAGGTACTAATCCGTGACGATGGGGGAAATGAGCCAAAGGTAGTTCCGACTACGGTCACAGGATTCGAAGTTAAGAGGATACTTACCAATAGCGGTAGCGCGGTGGAAGTCCTATCTTAGGAAGCGTATAAGAAAATAGGTTTAAAAGAATAGTCATTGTCCGAGGCCAGCCCCCTGTACTACTTTGCAAACCACCTTGTCAAGGTAAAAGCTGTGATCACACTACCAGTCACCTTAGGGGACGACGACCAAGGAGTATGGCCATTTCTATGTTGTCAGCCACTCTATGGCATACAATGCCTTCTTTGGAAGACTAATCATAAGGATGGTGAAAATGGTGATGGTGACCTTTTGCATGAAAATCAAATTCCGACAAGTACCAGTGTTGGCTTCTTGCGATCCAACCAATACATGGCGAAGCAATGCCACATGCTATCTGTTAGGTAAGCAATGGTGCCTCTGACCAAGAGGCAGAGTTTACGAAAGGAAAAATTAACGACCTAAGCCATCAACTTAGATGATCTAGATGTAAGAGAAGAGTATTGAGATAAGAAACCCGAAGCAGCGGAGCACACCGAGACCCTACAGCTATTCTGTGACAACAAAAAGAAAATAGTTAAGATCTCGTCAACACTAAATAAGGAAGAAAAAATTATGTTAGTCAAATATCTGAGGGGGAATTCAGACGTCTTCGCATGGTTTGCGATGGATATACCAGGCGTAGATCAACGGGTAATTGTACATAGGTTGAATGTGTTCCCAAAGGCGAAGCCTGCAAAGCAAAAAAAAATTGCACTACATGTAATAGAGGCAGTGAGGCAAGAGGTCTCCAAATTGCTGGCCACTGGATTTATTAGGGACATGGAGTACCCAAATTGGGTCTCAAATGTGGTAATGGTAAAAAGGTGACGTGCAAGTGAAGGATGTACATCGACTTCACCAACCTGAACAAGGCATACCCCAATGATAGCTTCCCCCTAATGTCACTAGATCGTCTGGTTGATGCTTCCGTAGGGTACAAATTTATGAGTTTTATGGATGCCTTTTCATTCTACAATCAAATCCTACTAGACTGCGATGACCAAGAAAAAACAACTTTCATCATCGAAGAGGGTCTCTTCTATTACCGATTCAAACCATTTGGACTCAAGAATACAGGTACAACTTACCAAAGGTTGGTAAACAGGATATTCAAGTATCAGATAGGCTACAGCCAGGAGGTGTACGTTGATGACATGCTAGTAAAAAGTGAGTCCATGAAGAAACATGTGCGGATCATCTCCACAGCCTTTGCTATATTGAGGGTCCATAGCATAAAGCTTAATCCAGAAAACTACGTCTTCAGTATGCAAGTTGGCAAGTTCTTGGGTTTCATAATCTCATAAATAGAAATAGAGGTGAATTCGAAAAAAATCTAGGCCATCATGGAGATTCCCCCGGTGAACTATAATAGAAATTCAGCGTCTCACAGGTAGGGTGGTGGCTCTGAACAGGTTTATCTTCAGGATAGCAGACAAGTGCCTCCCATTTTTGAAAGCTCTAAGGAAACCCTTCTCGTGGATTCAAGAATGCCAAACTGCCTTCAAACAACTAAAACAATACCTCACATCCCCTCCACTGTTAAAGTCGCCTAGAATGGGAAAAACACTATACCTATACTTAGTAGCCTCAGAAGAGACGGTCGCAGTTGTCTTAGTTAAGTTTGAAAGCACCATTCAATTCTCAGTATACTATGTCAGCAATGTGCTTCATCACGGTGAGCTCAGGTACACAAAAATAGAAAAATGCATCTATGCTCTAATCATTGCAGCTCACAAGCTACGATCCTACTTTTAGGCCCACCCAATCGTTGTAGTCATCGACCAACCAATGAAGGAAGTGCTCACCAAAGCAGACACCCTGGGGAAGATAACAAAGTGGAGAATCGAACTTGCAGAGTTCGGGACAGATTTCACCCTGCGAAAGGCGATAAAAAGGCAGGTGCTGGCAGACTTCATAGTAGAGTGCTCGCTTGAAAGAAGCGGAGAGATGACATGTAACTTGGGTTGTAATTTGATGCATCAAATAGTGAAATATCTCACAGAGATAGTGTAATATGCGAACACTAATGAAAATTAGCAATTTAATGATGCCACATTTTATGATGAGACGTACCACTATAATGATTCTTATATTTTGAGGAAAAATGATACTCACTTTGCATTTTGTACTAAAGTTGCTTTTTATTGTTGAACACTGCCAATAGTAAACACAGCCCCAGGAATCGCACACACAATAGATAACTCAAAAGGTTGGTTGGTTTACATCGATGACTCTGTAACCAAAATAAGATCAAGGGAAGACACGCTCGTAATAGACCCAAAGGGAAACAAATGGCAATATGGACTATCATTTAGATTCCAAACATCGAACAACACCATCGAGTACAAAGCGCTGATCTCTGGGTTACAATTGGCGCACCAGTTGGGCACTAGGGACCTAATTATACACACGGGCTCCTAGCTAGTAGCGAAGCAAATACATGGCAAGTACAAGGTGAAAGAAGCAACCCTAAAACAATATCATACGATGGAAACCCAATTACTGGTGGGGTTTAACAAAGCCGAAGTTAGGCAGCTCCCAAAGAATGACAGCACAAGTGCAGATGCTCTGTCAAAGTTAGCATCCTCCATCACCATTGAGTAGAGAGGAAAAATCCTATTCGAACACAAAGAAACGCCAAGCTACGGCACCCCCAATTACTCTCTACGACCCAAGAAAAAATATGGATGACCTCTATAATCCACACTTTATAGGGTAAACAGGAAAGCCAAGATTGAAAAGAGCTTGCAAAACTAAAGCGCAAGGCGGCAAGGTATGTCTTTCATGCGAATTACGAATACTTGTTGAATTCTTTGCATGAAAATTACATATCTGCCTATTGCAAACTTATTACATACTAAGTTAAAACAACATGTTTCATTCACCTTTTGATATATACACCTTCCTAGAGGGTGTGCTATATAAAAAAGGGTTTTCGTACCCATTACTACGATACCTTTCTCCCTTAGAAGCTGAGTATATCATGAGAGAAATCCATGAGGGCATTTGAAGTGATCACTTAGGAAGAAGATTATTAGCACAAAAGATACTTAAACAGGGGTACTATTCGTCTACCATCTACGAAGACACCTACAACATGGTTCGCAAGTGCGACTCCTACTAAAGAAATGCCAAAATACAGCGACAACTAGTAGAACCCCTCTAGATCATGACAGGACCTTGGCCTTTTGCGACCTGGGGGTTGATATCCTCAGACCATTCCCCATAACCATGGCACAGAAAAAATTCATTATAGTAGTTGTTGACTACTTCACCAAGTAGATCAAGGCAGAAGCCTTGGCAACTATCACAGAAAAGCAAATAGATTCATTCATGTGGAAGTCATTATATGTAGATTCAGAATACCTCACATTATTATCACGGACAACACTAAACAGTTCAGGGTAAATTCAATAACTTTTACATAGACCTTCAGATATCCTTATCCCAAAGCTCAGTAAAGACCTTTTACATAGACCTTCAGATATCCTTATCCCAAAGCTCAGTAAAGACCTCACAAACCAATGGCTAAGTGGAAACTGTAAACAAGAAAATTCTAACAGCTTTCAAGAAAAAGGTGGACGAACTAAAAGGGGTTTGGTTGGAAGAGTTGCCAAGAATCCTGTGGGCACTGTGAACCACGCCTCACACTATAATGGGAGAAACAACCTTCTCACTCGTTTATGGCACAGAAGTCGTAATCCCAAGGGAGCTAGGCTTAAGATCACATAAAACGCGACACTTTAACGAAGAAGCTAACCATGAGGCCCTGAGACTCAACTTGAACCTAATCGATGAGCTCAGAGAAATGGCTAAAATTAGAAATGCAGCTCGCGCCCAACAAGTAACTCGCTACTATAATTCCAAGGTCAGAGGAAAATAGTTTCAAGTAGGCAACCTTGTGCTAATAAACACTGAAGCTAGCCTATCTTCATCCTAACGTGGGAAAATGGCTCCTAACTAGGAGAGATCATATAAAATGGTAAAGAAAATAGGCTATGGAGCATATAGGTTAGCAAGAATGGAAAGCACGGTACTGCAAACTTAGAATGTTCGACACCTCAAAAAATACTATGTACAAATTCCTACCCATAAATAAAATTCCATTCCAACAAAACTATCGTCGGTGAAAACAAGGTTTGTAGGTGAAGAGCAGCAACCTCTAAAACAGTTAACGAAAGCAAAGTTCCTAATTGTAAAAACAAGGTTCACAGGTGAAGAACGGCAACCTCTAAAATAGATAGCGAGAGTAAAGCTCTGAGCTGTAAAAACAAGGTTCATAGGTGAAGAGCCGCAGCCTCTAAAACAGTTAGCAAGAATAAAGCTCCTAACTGTAAAAATAAGATTCACAGGCGAAGAGCAGCAACCTCTTAAATAGTTAACAAGAGAAAAGCTCCCAGCTGTAAAAACAAGATTTATAGGCGAACAGCCGCAGCCTTTAAAACAGTTAACGAGAGAAAATCTCTCAGTTGTAAAAATAAGGTCCGCAGGCGAATGGCTGCAGCCTCTAAAATAGTTAGTGAGAGAAAAGCTCCCAACTGTAAAAACAAGGTTCGTAAGTGAAGCCGTAACCTCGAAAACAGTTAGCGAGAGCAAAGATCCCAACTGTAAAAACAAGGTTTGCAGGCGAAGAGCCACAGACTTTAAAACAGTTAGCAAAAGCAAAGCTCCTAGCTATAAAAAAAAGGTTCACAGGTGAAGAGCTGAAACCTTTAAAACAGTTAGCGAGAGCAAAGCTCCCAGTTTTAAAAAAAATGTTCACAAGCGAAGAGCCACAACCTTTAAAACAGTTAGCGAGAGCAAATCTCCTAACTATAAAACAAGATTCACAGGCAAAGAGTCGCAACCTCTAAAACAGTTAGTAAGAATAAAGCTCCCAATTGTAAAAATAAGGTTCGCAAGTGAAGAGCCGCAACCTCTAAAACAGTAACGAGAGCAAAGCTCCCATCTGTAAAAACAAAGTTCACAAGTGAATAGTCGCAACCTCTAAAACAGTTAGCGAGAGCAAAGCTCCCAACTATAAAACAATGTTCGCAAGTGAATAGCCGCAACATCTAAAATAGTTAGCGAGAGTAAAGCTCCCAACTATAAAAATAAGGTTTGCAAGCGAAGAATTTTAAAACCTCTTAAGTATGAAACAGCTCACGGATTCATATTCCCAACTATGAATTTTAAAATTTTAAGTATAAAACAACTCACAAGTTTATACTCCCTGCTGTGAGAAAAAACCCTTAAGTACTAAATAGCTCTCAGATTCGTATTCCCAGCTATGAATTTTAAAATTCTTAAGTAGAGAATAGTTCACAAACCTACATTCCCAACGCATTATTCTCGAAGCATACTACATGATACAAAGCTTGCAAACACAAAAGAAAGCCAATAGGAAATAAAAACAAATACTTGTTCATTAAACAAAAATTAAATTACAAATCTTTGCTCGATTACATCATCAACCCCCCAACACCCTGGTTTGTGTTAACAAGAGCGACACACTCACCAGTTGAGGAAACAATAATAACACCCCCAGTTACTGAAAGAGGATCTGAGTTCACATCATCATCGACAACAGAAGGAGCCATATCTACAGTGGCAGAGCCCTCCCCCTCCTCTAGATAAAGCTCACCCTTCCAAATAGTGACGAAGGAGTCCCAAGTAGGCCCAGAAGGACTGAAAACATTAAAAACCAAGCTACTCATGTCCGTATCAAAATCCACCTTGTGAACATCAAAAAGACCACAAGTAACTTGGGCATGAAATAGTAGATTCTCCTTAAACTTCCAAAGGGAGCCTAGGATGTTTTGGGATGTTTGTTGCTTAAAAGCTGTCAAAACCTTATCTTGCTTCCGTAGGGTGCTATCCACTTACTCTTTGCACTCACTGATAATCCTTTCCAACTCAGTAGAATGTCTCACGGTGACCCTTTTCAACTCCGCCTCTGCAGTTACATGCCTCTCTCTCTCTGAAGCAAGCTCAGCCTCACAGTCCTCTACCTTAATCTCATTTATTATCTCATTCTTCTCCCTTATCTTGTGATACATCTCACGCACCCTATTCAGCTCAACCTTGGTGTCAGCGAGCTCTTTATTATGGGCCTCCATCTGCCTAAGTCTGAGAGTGCTGACTTCAGATAGCAAGAGGAGTAGAGACAAAGAGAAGTCATCTCCAACCTCAACAGGCACTCTTTCAATAGCAGGAGCTATAGGAGAGTTCTTAGGAGTAAGGGGATGAAGTATCCTCATTGATGGTAATCAGTGAGTTTGCCTAGGCAACAGTTGGCAAGCTCGCCACAAGAGAAAAATGATATGTGGTGACTGCAGCAACAGGGCTACCATGATCGGCTCTCCTTTTTTAGCAATGCTCTAGTGGAGCACCGCTCTCCTTCTCCTTGCTAGAAGGGTTGATACGTATGGTCCTAGTAAAATCTTATGCTTCTTATAGCCACTGCCTATCAAAGTATCAATATCCATAGCTTCATTAAGCTCGCACAAGATGTTGCCAATCTCATTGGAATTATCCTCACAGCCCCGATTGCCTCCTGCAGCATCAACAACCCAAGGATCAGTAGAAGCAATTAACAAGTCAGTACCTCCTCTAGCCCTCTCCTCTTACTTGAACTCAGGAAGAGCGAAGAGATAGAGCGTCATCCCACAATAATGGTAGAAAAAGTTCGTAGGCTCCTCCAAACACCCTGTTAATATTATGCCCAACTAATCAAGGGAAACATGAGGCTAAGTACTTCTCGTTGGTCGTCCACCAACTGATTGTGCGACCTCTTAGTTGTCGCTAGCTCTCCAACTGTTCATGCTGAGATCCTCCAAGTAGAACCTGAAGACGTTTCTTGCAATCAAGACCACCTTCATTAGTGATAAGAATCCTCTAGAAGGTAC
>CM025247.1:20701759-20722213 GCA_013677275.1 Gossypium schwendimanii | reverse complement strand
GAAAAAGCAAGAATTGAACTCACATGGTATAAAAATATGAGAAACCAGCTTGTTTCAAACCTCCTATGGTGTTTTTATTGATGAATTATGAAGAAATCTCTAGATTTTTTAATATTGTCTTTGTTTTATATGTTGAATTTCCAAAATTTCTAATTATTTCCTTGTTTCTCCTTGTTTTCTTGCTGATTTTCTTGCCCAAACCGTCCAGCCCATATATTTTGGGCCTAATTGCCTTTTAAATCCCTCTTTATTAGTCACTTATGCTATTTAATCATATTTTAACAAAATTTGCACTATTCTCAATTTAGTCTTTTTTAATTAATTGACCATCCAAACGTTAGAATTTTCTTACGAAACTTTAATGCTAACTCAATAACACTCTATAAATGGTTTTAAAAATATTTATGGCTCGGTTTATGAATTTGAGGTTTTGATGCCTCGTTTTAGACACAACTTACTTATTAATTTCTTTTTAAGTCACAAAATTCACTAAACCAAAATTCTTCTATAATCACTCTTGACTCATATGTATTTATTTATTAAATTTTAAAACTCGCTGGTCGCATTTAGTGATGTCGAACCACTGTTGCCGACCACACGGGCGTGTGTCCCCTACTCTTTAGAAAAATTTTTAGATTTTGGGAAAAGTGTCCTGAGTATCCAGTGTAGTCCGGATTCACTTCTAAGGTGCATATTAGGCTTGAGGGATCATACAAAGGAAAATATGATTATTTTATACTTGGTTTCTAATATGTTTAATAAGTGTTATAAAATGTTCATATTTATTCTGTAAAGTCTGGTAATGCTTCATAACCCTATTCTGGTGACGAATAAAGGTTATGGGTGTTACATTTATTGGTATCGGAGCTTGATTTAGCCAATTCTCAGAACGAATATAGTGTGTAAAGTGTCTAGAAATACATGACATATAAATCTGTGACAATGTGATGTGTCCAATCTAACCCTTGTTTTTCTTATAGATTGTAAAGTTGTCAGATAGGTCTGAACATGCTAAACATGATGAGGCCAATAGTAGAGTATAGACATCTGAACATGGGACAAGTAGTTATGTCCCAATTCCGCCGGCTCAATAACAAGAGCTTAAAAATATGTTCTTTAGGTTTATGAATCAATGGTTTAGTGAATTCATAGAAGAGAGAAATATGGCTCAACAATCATCTCCCCATACCGTATTGTTCGAAGTGGCTCCGGTTTCACCTTTACCTCCTCCGATGATTGAATCCAGTAAATGTAATCCGATCGAAAATCTTAGAAAGTGTGGGGTCGAAAAATTTTAGGGTAGATCGTATGATGATCCTGTGAAAGCTAAATATTGGCTTCAGAATACGATAAGAGCTTTTGAGGAAATAGCTTATTCTTATGAAGATTATCTAAGATGTGTTGTGTCACTACTGATAGATAAAGCTTATAATTAGTGGTTGACTATTGTGGCTGTAGTGCCGAAAGAGAAAATCACTTGAGAATTCTTTCAGAGTGAATTTAAAAAGAAATATGTCGGCAAGAGATACTTGGAAAAAATGAAGAGGGAATTTCTTGACTTGCGACAAGGAAATCAGTCAGTAGCCGAATACGAGTGGAAATTCGTATTCCTTAGTAAATATGCCCGAAAAATTATACCAACTGAAGAAGAAATGTGCATTCGGTTTGAATAAGGGTTAAATGATAAAATCAGAATGATGATTGGGGGCACAAAAATATGGGAATTTGTCGTTCTGTCAAATCGTGCTTAGAAAACGAAAGAGGTGTACAATAGAAAAATGCAACGGGATAGAAGGAATAAAGAATCCTACAAAAGAAGTTCCTTCAAGTCGTTTTTAGCTTTACCTGCGAAAAAGTCTAGAGATTATTTTAGTCGAGCCACTCCAATGCCAGAATGATCAAATAAGAATAAGACGACTCAACCTGATTATGGGGTATCTATTAGACCTGCTATTAGTGTGCGTAGTGTATAGAATGCTCCTAGGCCCAAATGTAAATATTATGGAAAATATTATCCTATTGAATGTAGAGGCAAAGCGGGGGCTTGTTAAAAATGTGGAGTCACTGACCATTTTATTTGAAACTGTCTTTAATTACAGAGAGAGAAAGAAGAGAAAAAAGAGAAATAGTTGACCACTTCTCAACAAAGTATACGTTCGGGCCAAAACAGTGCTACTGGAATAGCTCGTCCGGGTATGAGTGATTTTGTTTGCCAGTCAGAGGCTAGGACACTTGCACGTACTTATGCCATCAAAGCAAAGGAGGAAGCTATGGCCCCAGACATGATTGCTGGTACGTTTTATCTTTTTGATGTTACTGTATATGCATTGATTGACCCTAGGTCCACACATTCTTATGTTTGCACTGCATTAGTATCAGAAAAGAAATTATCTGTTGAACCTATCGAATATGATAATCAAGTCACTAATCCATTAGGCCAAACTGTGAAAGTTAATTTAGTGTGTCGTAATTGTCCACTGAAAGTAAAAAGCTGTGAATTCCCTGCTAATTTGATGTTGCTACCCTTTCGGGAATTTGATGTTATTCTGGGAATGAATTGGTTAATGAAGCATGATGCTATAGTAAATTGTCAAGAGAAACGGATTGATCTGAAAGGTCAGATAGGGGAGGTAATTTCGGTTGAATCTAAGAATCAGAATGATACTATTAGAATTATCTCAGTTTTTTCTGCTCAAAGATTGTTGTGTAAAGGTAACGAGGTATTTTTAGCCTACATTCTTGATACTCAAAATTCTGAATCAAAGCTAGAACAATTATTGGTTGTTAGTGAATTTACTAATGTGTTTCCTGAGGAATTGCCGGGTTTACCACTTGATCGTGAAGTTAAATTTGTGATTGATGTGGTTCCAAGAACAACCCTGATATCAGTAACACCATACCGTATGGCACCAGTTGAATTAAAGGAGTTAAAGACACAATTGCAAAAGCTATTAGACAAAGGGGTCATCAGGCCGAGTATGTCTCCTTGGGGTGCACCTGTTTTATTCGTGAAAAAGAAATATGGTTCCTTGAGACTTTGTATAGACTGTAGACAGTTGAATAAGGTCACAATTAAAAATTAATATCCTTTGCCTCGTATTAACAATTGATTTGATCAACTAAAAGGTGTTGTGGTATTTTCGAAGATAGACTTTAGATCCAAGTATTATCAGTTGAAGGTTAAAGAGTGATGTGCCGAAGACTGCTTTCAGAACTGGGTATGGTCATTATGAGTTTTTCGTAATGCCATTTGGTTTGACTAATGCTCCTGCTACTTTTACGGAATTAATGAATCAAATTTTTCAACCCTATTTGGATAGATTTATGGTTGTGTTTATCGATAATATATTAATCTATTCCAAGACAGAATCTGAGTATGCGTAACACTTGAGAATTGTGCTACAGATTTTGAGAGAGAAACAACTGTATGCAAAGTTTAGCAAATGTGAATTCTTGCTTCACAAGTTTGGATTTTTGGGTCACATTGTATCAGCCGATGGGATTCGAGCTGATCCGAGTAAAGTTTCTACCGTGGTGAATTGGAAAATTTCGAGAAATATTTCAGAAGTGCAAAGTTTTCTAGGTTTAGTAGATTATTTCTGCCCTTTTGTCAGAACTTTTCAATGATTGCTTCACTGATGACCAGATTACTACAAAAAAATGTTGAATTTGTTTGGTCTGATGAGTTTCAGTAGAGTTTTGATTAGTTGAAGAAAATGTTGACAGAAGCTCCGGTATTAATCCAGCCAGAATCGGGTGTACCGTATGTTATATATAGTGATGCGTCTCTAAATGGATTGGATTGTTTACTGATGCAGTCAAGAATAGTGGTGGCCTATGCTTCTCAACAGTTAATACCGCACAAAAAGAATTATCCTACACATGATCTTGAATTGGCTGCAATTGTATTTGCTTTGAAAATTTGGAGACATTATCTATACAATGAGAAATGTTACATGTACACAGATCATAAAAGTTTAAAATACTTGATGACTCAGAAAGAGCTGAATTTGAGACAGAGATGGTGGTTAGAATTACGGCAAGATTATGATTTGGTTATTTACTACCACCCGGGAAAGGCTAATGTGGTTACGGATGCACTCAGTCGAAAGTCATTTTTGTTTGTATTTAGAGCTATGAATGTTCATTTATTTCTTAATGAAGATGGTTTTGTATTAGTAGAGTTGAAAACGAAACCTTTGTTCCTTCAACGAATTCAGGAATTGCAAGATGAAGATTCGAAATTAGTGCTGAAACGACAGATGGTTCAGGACAATCTTAGTTCAGAGTATAGTATTGATGATAGTGGTATGTTACGTTATCATAATAGAATTTATGTTCCAAATAATTTAGATTTGAAAAATGATATTCTTTCTGAAGCTCACAGTAGTATGTATTCTATTCATCTGGGAAGTACGAAGATGTATTGTGATTTGAAACGGATGTATTGGTGGCCGGGTATGAAAAGCGAAATTTGTGAGTTTGTAGCTAAGTGTTTGATTTGTCAACAAGTCAAAACAAAACATCAGGTACCAACGGGTTTGTTACAACCTGTCATGATTCCTAAGTGGAAATAGGAGCATGTTACGATGGATTTTATATCTGGACTACCTGTGACTCCGAGAAAGAAAGATTCGATCTGGGTGATTGTTGATAGATTGACTAAGTCTTCTATTTTTACTTATTCCTTGCTTAATGGGGTCTATCTCTAACAAAAACTTCTTATTTTATACTCTTTACGAGAACAATTCATCCAATTGTTTTGTCTAATGACTTCATCATGTGTGTGTTACCCTTATATGATATCCTTAATTCCTTTAAGTTAAATATGTTCACTCAATAAAATCCTATTTTATCTCATTATTGCCATTGTGTCTTCTTAATGATTAATATGATCACTGTCAACAAATGACTATGATAAATTGTTCATTCGAGAATAAGCAACCTGTGGTCACATTCCATATTTATCAATCCACACAATGTCAATGAGAGGATATTGTTAACTCTTTAATTAAGCCATGAATTTCATTGTTGCTAGTAAAGTCATGCCATACACAAGTCATGTACCCAACATATCGACTATCGGCTCGATCATGTTTAGAGCGTAAGCCTCCACTTATATCAAAGCATATGAGTTACATACTCATGGTCAGTGACTAACTCAGGATTTAGGTAAATCTTACCATAAATGTCACAAGTGAACTAATTCACTAACAGATTTAGAATTAATACATTTTGGGTTTAGTCCAATGTACCATTCTGCCAATGAATACATCTATGTCTTTACCCATGGAGTCATCTTCTCTAATACTAAGACTAGTCGTCTTCTCAATTGGAATTGTAGATGACATAATAATTCTTCTCAACATTTGAATCAAATGTTCACTTTGATTCTTTTACGGGATTACGGGCTCGTTTAGATTATCTACTGAAGTAAGTTGTCTTTCTCGCAATGTAAACGTTCTTACAATGCCACTTATCATCAATTTGAACTTATACAATCAATGAGTTAATATTTGCTTGTCACAATTTCGCTATGCATGCAAAATATGAAAAACAGAAATACAAAAGACATAACAGTGAAAAGTGAAATTTATTTATTCATCGTTCAAATACATAGAAAACAATTACGTGTTTACTACAATATGGGCACATTTCCTAATAAAAAACAAAATAAATATCTTAGAAAATATTTTTAAGTCCAAAACAAATTAAAAATTAATTGTTTAAATTGATTTTAATCATATATTATATTTTGTGCTAATTCAACAGTCTTGAAAGTGTTTTAAAATAATTTCAAAATAAAAATATAAATGGATCAATCCCCCAAGGCAGGATTGATCCCCCCTTTAAGGAAAAAAGTCAATAGCTAAAATGTTCTAAAGGGTCTAATCCCTTAAACTAATCCCCTTTTGTAATGGTTACTTTTGGTTAATAAGAGATTGATCTCCTTTGTGCAAGGTTGCTTAAACTCACATAATTAATGCTTTCAATGACTATTTGTATCCTCCAACCACCTCATACAACTAAAAATCAATGCGAGACTATAAATAAAGTCTTTAAAGATTCCAAAGAAAACAAGACAAATTTCAAAGATCAAATAACATATATTCCAAAATTTATTCTTTTATTTTTCTTATATTCAAACTTTGTACGTAAACACTTGTGTATTTGAGAAAACTTAAATTTACAAGCACCCACATTAAAGAGATTTTTCTAGTTTATACCAAAAATAAGGAGGTGATTAGGTAATAGGTTGATAGTGATGGTATCTTGGTCAAAAGTAGAGGCAATACTTGGTTTTGTGAAGGTCTAACTTGGTGGATCTAGGAGTAAGGTTAGTTTGTAGAAATGACGAGGTTTAATGATTGTGAAAATAAGAGAGAGGGAGTTGTGAATGTGTAGTTGGTGAAAGAAAGGTGATATTCATTCAGTGGAGAGAGAGGGACGAGAGTGATAAAGATGGCAATTGGCGATGGCAAGTGAAAATAAAGATGAAAGGTTAGATTCGAGAGAGAGATCCTCACAAAGCCTCCCTATTTTATTTTATTTTATTTTTTTTGTTATGTTTTATGGAGAATGTGGTATCTGAGAGGGATTGTGGCAATGGTAATTGGTGGTGATGAGAAGGGAGACTGATGGGTAGGTGGTTGTAGCACAATGATAGGCAAGAGTCAGTGATGAGAGTGGTGCAAAAGTGACGATAATTAGATTGTAACACCTCTTACCCGGTCCGGTCACCAAACCCAAGTAATAGGATCTACAAACAAATACAAATCAATTACATGTAATTTACTAATCAAAATCTAAATAAATCTTTAATCATATTGCTTGTAATCAAATATAATAATAGTTTGAAATCTATATGAACCTATTTGTGAAGTTCATGTATGAATTAGGATTGAATTTGTAAATTTTTAAAATTTAGTGTTGGTATTGATATTTAATAGCTTGGTATCGATATCGTATCGGTACATTGTTTAAGATTGATACTAAATCATGATATTGTTTGTTTTGTAAAACAATGGTATCAATATTTATTTTCTAGTATCAATATTTTTATGAAAAAGTATCAATACTCATATAAACATCAATACCATTTTGGCATTCTGTTTGTTTTAAAACTATTCATATGGTGAGGTATCAATACCAAATGCTAAAATATCGATACTAAAGTTCAGAAATGATAAAAATCTCCTTAAAATGTCTATTTCATGCCTAAAGCACCTAGAACTCGAATGGTACCATTTGGAAATAATTATTATAGCATTATTAACACTATTTATACCAAATTTTATCACATTCATATAATATCAATATGCCCTTAATGACACCTTAAACAACAATCAAACATGCATTCATTCAACCATTCCTCAAACAACAACCAAACATGCATTCATTCAACCATTCAAACAAGCTCACATTTAGCTCCCTATCAATCATATAACTCATGAGCTAAGCATTAGCAAAATCATTCAAAGTTAGCATATGCATACCATTTATCACTCTATAATCATGCACAACCAAAACTATCGCCTAGCTTATTATTCCCACAATCATCAAGCTATTATGCAATTAACCAAAACTACTTTAGCAAAACAAAATCAACATGACCATTTTCAAATCTACCATATGCATTATTTACATGAACTCCAAAATACCAACTTATATTCCAAACTAAAGCATTATAATCAAAATGATCATAGGTACATGCCAAAATCAAAATGAACACATTACCAACTCTTGAGTCTGGGATTGTCGTTGGATTCTGAATCGTTGATCGAAATGTTAAGTACTTAACCTGTGCACGGAAAAACAAAATTGTACGTTAAGTATAACTCAACGATATTTTTATAATCAAAACAATAATTCATAATGTAAGTAAATTTAGATGCATAATTTAAGGATGAATGATAATATGCAATAAGTATGTCTTTTACACCAAGTCACATAATCTATCTCACATATAAAACATCTTATTAGCAATAGGATATAGCAATTCCATTACATATGACATTTAATAATTCAACTCATACATAGTACATTCTATTTCCATTTTCCAACTTAGTTCACAAACATATACTGCATTTCACATTTCTTTTTCATTTCTCATCTTTTGCCTTTTCAATGTCATATATTTCAATTTTACCACTTATTTTCCTATTAACATGACTTGAACTCGAACAAATACACGGATCCAACCAACACACCAGTTTAGCATCCAGTGCCTCATCGAATAAATTTGAAGCAAATAGTTGTGCCCAACGTTATTAATAAGTTGACACCCAGTGTCTCATCGGTTAAACCAAAGAAAATTGGCACCTAATACTTCATCGACTCGTAGTCGAAGTAACCCTAAACTCTTCCTATCCTATGGCATGCCAGCTATATCTGGCTCTACTCGAACAGTTAATAGAGTTTTCATTTCATATTTCATTATCAATCAATATCTCAATTCACATTTATTTTCATCTTATATACATTTATTCAACATATCCTACTATATACTCAATTTCACATTTATATAAATATATGCATTTTTTATAAATATTCAATTTAGTCCTCAAAAACATCAATCAGTTCAATTCAATCCAACTCATCTCATTATCACAACATGACTCACCTCATATTCTTACCATGTTCATATAGTTCAAAATGCAACAATTTACAAGTAGTTCGGATTATAGAAACACAAACTGTAAACTCTAAGCAATTCGTTGACGAGTTTTTTCCTTTCTTTATCGAGGAATCCAGGTTGACGTTAGCTACGGATTAAAACAGCATAATAAATTATCAATACACAACAAATTTTTGCATTCAATTACTAAATTATGCAATTTTTGCATTTTATTCAATTTAGTCCTTAAAATCGGAACTAACATAACTTTCGCAATTAACTTCAAATTTTAATACTAACTTCACTTTAAACCTAATTTAACTCCCAAATTCTCATTTCCACCCCAAAGTTTTGAAATTTGCACAATTTGGTACCTATTGCACAAAATCATCATCTGACTTTACAATTTAGTCATTTTTCAATACTAACATTAAAATCTATCAAATTGGTCGCTAAAATTTAACTATTCAACCATGATAACATCCTCAAATTTTAAAAATAATGTAAAATATGACATGGGTCAACTAACTAAAAATATCGGGATTTCAAAAACTTAAAAATTACAAGAAAAAGACTAAATTGAACTAACCAAGCTTGAAATTTAGAACAACCAACTATGCATCCCTAGCTTTGTCTTTTCCACGTTCGATTTGATGAAAGGAAAATGGATGAAAGATGGTTTTGGTGTTGTCCACTTAATTTATTTTTAATTATGTTTTTTATTTTATCAATTTTAATTTGTTTAATGTTTTATAATATAACATATCTATATATATAACTCATTAACCAACCATGTGATAGTAACTTAGTGTATAATTGCTATTTTAACCCCTTTATTTAAGTTCTAATTATAATTCTTTAGTAAATTGCACTTTTACCACTTTTGTGATTTAGTCCTTATACTTAGGGTGGGTTTAGATGGGCGATTGGGTGCGGTGCGTTTAGTTTACTTTTTATCTCACGCTACAATGTCGCTACAGTATCTAATCTCACCGCCACCGTTGATTTTACACTAACTGCAGGTAAATGCATCGCCCATCCAATCTCACCCTTAAATTAAGCACTAATTCAACTAAATTACCAAACTGAAATTCAATTCGCTTCTAATATAACTTTATAAATATTTAACAAAAATATTTACGAGTCTGATTTATGAAAATGGAGTTTCAAAATCACACTTTCCGATACCACTGACTACCAAGTCGTTACACAGATGGTGTAAAGGTACAATTAAGACTTCAAGTATAAGATTCATGTTTTGGTATTGTGAAAGAAAATTGAAATAAAATAAAAAAATTAAAAGTAGAATAAGTTTACAAATTAAAATTCAAAATTAAATTTGAAGTTCAATGTATCAAAAATTTATAACTTGTATTTTGTCCACTTTTAAACTCAAAACTCAAAATGAGAGTTCGAATCAATTGGAAATTGACTCAAAAATTAAGTTTGCCTAGATAAAATTAGATCACAACATTTTATTTTCAAAGTAAAATCAACTTATACGAAGCTCTAGTTTATAAAAATAGAGCCAAATTTGTATAAAGTATATGATTAAGGAAAACCCTAACTTTAAGACTAAATAAAGTTATCTTTAGAATATGTGTTGTAGGGGTATTGATTCTTCCCTACACATAACCAAACCCTTAAACCTAAGATTGTTAAAGTAGATCAAACTAGTTCATTTTTGGATTTTCCTTAGGTTTTACTTAGATTAATCAAAATTTAAATAGATTCATAAGTGAGTAATCACACATATCCTAAAATAGACCAGTGAGGACTCTAGATCAACTAAATTCTATGTCTAGCTCGTTGAAACACATCATAACAAAATAAATCAAACATATTTCACATCTCATGTCTTCCGACACAATTACAAAAGTTCTCAATCACTAGAATTTAGTGGAGGCAATCATTGCTAAAGCAAAAGTGAGTTGTTGCGCAGGCGAGAGGTTGCTTTGGCAAACTTAAGGTTGTTTTGTTATAATAATACAATTTTTTTTTTAGTTTGAAACCCTTCGATATTAAATAAGGATATTGGATTTTGATTAAATCTAAGGTCAAAATGGATTGATCGAAGATAAATTCTCGTAACATTTTTTCATTGTTCACCAGACTCAAATCTATAACCTTTCTTAATAAATAACAATATTTTTATTGTATCATAATGTAATTGTATAGAAGTTTAAATTATTAAGTGATTGAAGAGTGTCAAAGCATAATGGTGAAAACACGACCTTCCTTCCTTCCTAATTTGAAAGAAAATCTCCCGTGAATTTAGAAGTATGCTCTGTGCTTACCATATAATGGATCCTGCACATCAGAAACTAAGCTTAAATCAGGGATACTAAATTCAATTGAGTTTGAAAAAGTAGTCTAGAGTAATGGTATTAACAGCTAAAAGGCAGTACCTAATTAAGTGGCCAAAAGGAAAAGGTCTTACTTTTGGCATAGCATACATGCTATTATGATCTATGAATCTTAGATATCCTGCCTTCAAGTTCTCTTGGGTTAATGGTATGGATTAATTTTGAAACTCCCCAAAATAAATCCGGGCCATTGAGAGCTGGAAACCCAAACAGGCACAAATGGCAGATAATGAACCATTCAGAGGTGTCCAAACCAACGGTTGATTCTTTTGCAAAGTGTCTCGATACCCATCCTATCATAGGCCCACCCAGCTGTGGACCTACATCAAATGACACGTGTCCAAAAGCTGTATTGCAAAGCCCACCAGATTCCTCTCTCTCTACTGTTCTAAAATTTCTTAATCCCCCTTTCAAGTATTTTCATTAAACAAAACTTATTTGAAAATTTTGTATCCCATTTTATTTATTTGCATGAACTCTTAATCCACTCGGTCTCAAATCCCCAAACCCCAAAAGGATATTTGAAAAAAGAAAAAAGAAAACCTTTGTTTTGTCTTCAAATATTGAAACTTTCCTTCACTTTCCCACTGAAAATCTTTCATTTTTTCCCAGGAAAAATGAGGTGGGAAAAGGTTCAGTTATACCCAAAAGAAGAAGGAGGTGTGGGAGAAGCATGTGCCGGGCCAGGGAAAAGATGGGGACATACATGTAACGCCATTAAAGGAGGCAGATTTCTCTATGTTTTTGGTGGTTATGGCAAAGATAATTGCCAAACCAATCAAGTTCATGTCTTTGACGCTGGTGGGTCTTCTAAAATCTGGGTTTCTTTTCTCTTTTCTCATTTTTAATTCTTTTTCTCACTTGTTTCATCTCCAAATGAACTTTTGAGGTTTTACATTTCGACTTTTATTTGGTATTTTGAGATATAATTTGGATTTTGAATGTGTTTTATGTGTTTTGCTAATTGATTCTTTTAGTGGGTATGTTATTGAAGCTTATTTCTTAGGGTTTTTATGGGTTTATTGTGTTACAATTTTTCCTTCTTTTAGGGTTGTTGGTATAAGCATTTATGCTCTGATATGTGCTTGGTTTAGCATTTATTGCCGGTATTAATGATTATAGGCATGTGGTACTCAAAAAGTTGTTAGGTGGATTTTTACATAGGCACATTTGTTGGGATTTCTGATTCAGCATAAACTTTTTCTTGCTTTCCTTTTTGTTTGGTTTAAAAAAAAAATTGATTAGTTGTTGTTATCGTGTTTTTGTGGAACAGTTTGCCCCACATAACATGTCATTTCTTGATTTTTCATAATAGTTAATTCAATTGCCTGTATCTATCTTTAGGTACTTGGGTTGTTTTTCATAATATTTATGATCCTGGGAGTTTGTTTGGAGGCTCTTTAATGGCTCTTATATTTCTGATATTGCGATTTTGCAGCTAGTCGGACATGGAGCCTACTAGCAACAAAAGGCACACCGCCAATTCCAAGGGATAGTCATAGTTGTACTACTGTTGGTGACAATCTATTTGTCTTTGGTGGTACTGATGGGATGAATCCTCTCAAGGATCTGCATATATTAGACACTGGTGAGTTATTCCTCACATTCGATTTCCTTTTGTTCACCTCTTATTACCCATTATCTGCATTTGCCTTGATTTTCCTTTCAAATGCCATGAGAGATATCATTTTGCTTAAGTGGAATGGTTGGGTGATTCTACTTTAGAACCAGTGACAGAATCAACATATTTTTCCCTTTTAAGTTTGTTGTAGGAATTAATGTTCTTTGGAGATAGTCACAAAACTCGTTGAGATTGTCTTCATGTAATTTTGTTATAGGAAGTAATGTTCTTTGGAGATAATCACAAAACTTGTTGAGATGGTCTTCATGTAATTTTTTGACACTCATAACTCTGAGGGAACTGTATTCTCAGTCATGTACTCTGAAGCTCTTTATTTCTATCCTACAGGGTTAATAAAGAACCAGTTTTATGAATTAATGATTATTTTATTATATATTTAAAAATGAAGCTCTATATATATTCGGAGTGAGAGAGAAATGGGGAGGCACTTAAGGGCAATTACTAGATGGCTATTGAAGCGATTCCAGGAAGTTAAAATTTCCATTTCCTTTTTGTTACTTTAATTATTAAGTTATCATAATCCTTTGCCTTTCAGTCATTTCATGGAAATAAAATTAAGTGGTTTGCTGTTATTTTTCCCAAGGCGTCCTTGAAAACCATCACAGGGCTTCTTATCAATAGTGGAAATACATTAACTCATTACATGCTTTTCTTGCAGCAACATGCACATGGATTTGTCCAAGTGTAAGAGGTGAAGGGCCAGAGGCACGTGAGGGTCATAGCGCAGCTCTTGTTGGTAAACGACTCTTCATATTTGGTGGCTGCGGAAAGTCTTCGGATAACAATGATGAAATTTATTACAATGACATCTATATTTTAAATACAGGTAAATATCTTGACAATGCTTTATTCTTAACTTCTTATTGCATTGGCTGATTTCAGTTTGATTAATGTGATCTCTATTTATGTCACCATAGAGGGGTAAAATTACAAATTTATGCATTTGCCAGAACTCCTTGTTGCACTTCAAAAATTGGAATTGAGTTTTGTTTGGTATCTTTTTTGCTTTGAAAATGTCTTGGAAAGCTTAGGCTGAAGGGACAAGTTTCTTTATTATTATTCTTTCTTTCTGGGGTTTTATACTAATTCTTATTTTCCCCTCATCTTTTTGCTTGTAGAGACCTTTGTCTGGAAACGTGCTGCAACATTGGGGAACCCACCATCTGCTCGTGATAGCCATACTTGCTCATCTTGGAAGAATAAAATTATTGTGATCGGTGGTGAAGATGGGCATGATTACTATTTGTCTGATGTCCATATCCTGGATGCAGGTTTGATTTTTCTTCTTTCCCATGAGTCCATGCATTTACCTGTTCTTCCATGCTTTCATACACATCTTTGGTTGTTAACTTGTTATATTCAACTTACTGTACATTTTACATGTTTTCATTGCTTGAAAATACATGAATCTTGGATTTTTATGTCTGCTTAATTTTTTTCTTGGAATTTTTCTTATTTTTGCTAGATACTCTTACATGGAAAGAGTTGAATACCTCAGGCCAGATGTTGACACCTCGTGCTGGCCACTCTACTGTTGCTTTTGGCAAGAACTTGTTTGTTTTTGGGGGATTTACAGATGCTCAGAATCTTTATGATGATCTCTACATGCTTGATGTTGGTACGTCTTACTTAATTGTTGATTGTGTTATCTTCAATCAAATTTTCTATTTCTTGAAATCATCTAGTGAGTCTGTTTTAGAAATCTGGGGTTGAAGGTTGTGGGAAATTGCAATATTTTAGTTATTTATTTGTTTATATTTCTTTCCTTTGTGGTCCAAAAGGGTTGCTTTCTGATGAAATAATGTGCAAGTGTGGTTAGTTCATATTTTATGTTTCTAATGGTGCAGATACTGGCATTTGGACCAAGGTGATAACTATGGGTGATGGCCCTTCTGCTCGATTTTCTGTTGCTGGGGATTGTTTGGATCCCCTGAAGAGTGGTGTTCTTGTGTTTATTGGTGGCTGCAATAAGACCCTTGAGGCATTGGATGACATGTACTACTTGCACACAGGTTTAATCTAAATATACCATTTACCTTGATTTAAAAACGTTTCATGCTAAGCTGCTTTTTATATTTGATTTGGTTCGGGGAATTCCGTACATCTTTTGCCAGCCTTCAGCTGAATATCAGTTCTGATTAATGTGACTCCCAGGACTTATTGTACGAGATGAAAGGAAGCTAGAGAAGTTATCGTTGAGAAAGCAGCTAAAGCTTAAGTGTCAAGAACAAAATCTTAGCAATCTTGCACAAGATAAAGCTCTTGTTAGAATTGAAGTCAGCAATGACGTGAACCAACCCATTCCTTTATCTAGTTATGGCCAACCAAGTAAGAACTCTTTCTCACTTTCTGACCGATTTGTATATTTTATAACCACTATGTTGCTCTTCTCAGAGTTATATTAATACATTCTTTAAGTTTTTTTTCCCTCGAATTCTTAGTCTTATCCATATATCACTAAGCCCTCACCTCACCCCCTGTTCCTCCAAATACCCAGGCACACACAAAGAAATTAGTCTTTGAACTATGTTGCTCTTCTCAGAGTTATATTAATGCATTCTTTTAAGTTTTTTTTCCCTCGAGTTCTTAGTCTTATCCATATATCACTAAGCCCTCACCTCACCCCCTGTTCCTCCAAACACCCAGGCACACTCAAAGAAATTAGTCTTTGAACTATGGACGTGCCTTTGTGTGGTTGGTTATTGTATCTTGCTTGTCTTTTCATCTGTAATAATAGAAAATAAAAACGGACTTTGTGTTACTTGTTACTTAGGTTATTTCTGTACTTTGCACAAAAAATAAAGTTTAGAAGATAAAAACAGACTTTTGGGTTACTTGTTACTTATTTTTTATTTTGTACTTAGCACCAAACATAAGCTTTAGAAAATAAAAGCAGACCTTCTGACTTTTGGATTACTTGTTACTTGTAAAAACAGATTTCCAGACTTTTGGGTTAGTTATTACTTATTACTTATGTTTTGTGCTATACTCTGCAGTTTGTATGGTGGTGAGATGTTCTTGTAAACCTAACCTAAACTTTGGTTTCAATGAACATTTTATTAGTTTCTATTTAGTTGGTAAACAGTCAATAGAACATTGCTTCATTAGTATGAAAAGTGTTATCTTCTGTGCACTTATGGTACTATCCAATTCTGCAGGAAGAGAAAATTTTCCATTAAACCAAGTCCTGCATCAAGGAAAGAAGACATTTCGAGCTAAGGTTACTGAGAGCTTCCCACATGGATATACTATTGAGACTATTATAGATGGGAAGCCGCTTCGAGGAATACTTTTTGCAAACACACCTAGCTCTGTACATGTACACAATCATAATCCCAGCAGGTAGAAATTTCTTGTTGAATCCTTTCTCCTTTAACCAGCATTGGTCATCGATGCAACATTATTTTAGGATAATTCTGGTTTAACCAGCATCAGGTGCTGTATAAATTCTATGGTCCTCTTGGCTTGTCTTAATATTACGTACTCATTTCAGAAAAAGGACTTCTGTGGAAGTTGGGGGTACTGTACTAAACGGTGATTGCGACAGTAAATCAAGAAGTGTGAGGCAGGATTCTGGAGATCATAAACAAGCTGATGTTCATGAGAAGGATTATTTATTGCATGATACAGAAGTTCCTGCTCCAAGTTTTAGGGATCCAGCACAGTCTGATCTATCAACCCACAAGGTTAATACTTGCTTTCCTTTATGTTCGGCACCCTAAAACTTGCACAAGAAATGGAATTTGGTTTTCCTTTAACTAGCCAACAACTTGTAGCAAAATCCTAGTATTTCTTTGTCAAAATTTGGACTATTTTGCTATTTACAACCATCAGATTGGTACTTGTCAATCCAGTTTGGCTACAGTAAATCTGGAACTTGAATCTGTGGTACATGCTTGTGCTTATTATTCTTTGCCCACTTTCCATTGTCCCTTTCTTTAAACATCTGCTTGACTGGCTTTGTTACGATCGCGGGTCTGAGATCAAGTTACTGAGCGATTAACGAGAAAAAGAAATTCAACGGAAGGGTCTCTGCCCTTGTTTCAATTCCGAGTTTTGCCTATGGTGATGGAACTCTTACGAGAGTAGCCTACCGTAATTTTACTGGAAATTCAACTTGTTTTATCCCTTAGTAAATTTTCCTCTTAAATAAAGGTTTACAGTGAGAGCAACCCTAATTTCCTAGCATACTAGGTTTATTTAAGTTAATAGAGAACTTTAGGAAATAAAATAAAAATCATAATCCAAATCAATCTCCTCCTTGATTGCATGCTTGATTCTAATGATTCTCTCCATCCGTGACATTGCTACCCTCCTCAAGCCCGAGTTTGTCATCAAGCTCAAATTGCATGTAGAGAAACTTAAAGCTCTGATGCAGTGACAGCATTATTCACATCATCCTCATTTTGCCCCATATCTTCCATTTCCATCCAAAAGAGGCATTTACATTTGTGACCATGTGTCTGTGTCTCATTGCAATTATAGCACGGTCCCAGAGTCCTTCCATTTCATCTCGGTTCAAGCGTTTGATGAAAAATGACGGTTGAGCTTGTTCTCCTTCCTCTGTATTCCTTTTTTTTTGTATTCTTTTTTAATTCCTACGATATTCTGAGTTCATCTTGATGTTGCCTCATTGTAAATTTGGGGTGCCCCTTCAGTAGATTGGAGCTTTCTTTCGTATGCTCTAGCAAGGCTCATGGCTAACACCAAATTTGTTGGGTGATGAATTTCCGCATTGAGGTGAATGGAGTTGGACAGTGCTGCTGTGAAAATATCCACGTGTTGGTCAGCACCAATGTTATTTGAACTGGATTGGCCCAGCCGGTTGGACCAATTGGACCAAGAAATTTGCCGGAGTACTGATTCGGAGAGTGGCTCTGAACCGGTTAGATCCGGAACCAATTCGGACCGATTGAACTGGCAAAAAACCAGTTGAACCAGGTTTTTTAATTTTTGAATTTTTAATTTTTTAATTGGACTGGTCCGGTCCGGTTTAAAAAAATTGGTTAGCACGCATAGTGGTGGCCCCATGCAAGCAAACTCTGAAAGCTGCTCATGTGTTCTTCTACCATCCCAGTTTGTCAAAGTGTGATGAGTTCTCCAAGAGGACTGCTTCGTGTTGGTGGTCCAAAACAAAGATAACATAACCCTTTGAAACGTTCCCAAGAGAAATCTTGGTTTTCTTTGAATAAATTAAAAAACCAAAGTTGGACATCTTTGGTCATGGGGAATGAAGCGGGTCCAACCTTATCCTCTGCAGTTGTTTGTTGGTTGCAAAAAAACTCTGTTTAGCTATCCTAGTGGATCTTCCTTTCCATCATATGATGGGAAAATCAAGCTGTGCATATCAAGGAACAAAGTTGTTGTCCAGTTGTCCCCCTAATACAGATTCTGGTCGTGCAAGCATTGACGCGTTGCTATTGCTGTTTTCTTGTTCATGCCTTTGGCTTGACAATGCTTTCCGACTTTGGGATAGACTATCAATTCGAGTGGTCAAGGCAGCAAGTGCAGCCTGTTGTTGGGCTTTATGTTCCTCCAACATGAGCTTCATCATCTCCATAATTTGATTCATCCAGATGCTTGGATCTCCCATAGAACTGGGCTCTGAGGCCAAATTGTTATGATCACAGGTTTGAGATCAAGTTACTGGGCGATAAACGAGAAAATCAGATTCAACGAAAGTGTCTTTGCCCTTGTTTCGATTCCGAGTTTTGCCTATGGCGATGGAACTCCAAGGGAGTTGCCTACCTTGGAACTCTAAGAGAGAAGCCTACCTTACTTTACTAGAAATTCAACTTGTTTTAGCCCTTAGTAAATTTTCATATTAAATATAGGTTTACAATAAGAGCAACCCTAATTTTCTAGCATGCTAGGAAAGTTTTATTTATGCTGATAGAAAAACTTTAGGAAATAAAATAAAAATCGCGATCACAATTACAATCCAAATCAATCTCTTTCTTGATTGCATCCTTGATTCTAATGATTCTTTCCATCCATAACAGACATTGCTTAAGCAGCTAGGCCTTTCAATAGTCTCTACATTTCTATGTTCATTTTGTCATAGAATCATTGATGAATGTTTTAAGTTCTCCATCTTTAGTTTCTGTAGGGCTCTTCATCGTTGTTCCTATTATAGCCTATGTTACTTCAGCTGTTCATTTTTCTTGAACTACCAATGTCCAATACTCTTGTCCAACTCATATCGGGTATTGGTAAAAATATTGAACATATCCATCTGTATCCAACACATCTGTGTCCAAGTATGGCTATTCATCATGTGGTTTGCTTTGTCGGTATATTGCTCTCCTACCGAATATTTAAGTATGATATGGCAAGTTTGTGTTTTTGGAGTTTTAGCAGGAACCCGTGAAACAAGATTTTTCTCAATTGGCAGCTCATCTAAACTTAAACGATGATAAGGCAAGTAATACACTGAACTCTGACACTGAAGGTCTGAAAGGAGTTGGAGCTGTGAGTGCTGGTTTCTCTGTAAACTTATCTCCAAAGCAAGGTATGAATGAATGGAAGACTCATTTGATTTACAACTAATTATAATGGCACCTTTTTTTTCCCTTTTCCTTTTTGTTGTTCCAACTCTTCATTTGACGTAAAGATATGATCCTTCCAAACGAACTTTGAAAATTTTGAAAATGCGTGTATTGAACACATACCTGTATCCGGGTAACATAGCTTTTAACTTAAGACTTTTAGTTCATGGCTTTTACGTTTGGATCATCTAAAACTACCTGTTTTTGCGAATTCTCTATGCAAGTAAGAGGGAAAAACAAAGTTTCCCTCTTAAGAGTGATTTAAAGTTTATTGTGAATTCTCTATGTAATAATATTTTTATTGCAACTCATTTAAATTTGTTATTACATATTTTAAGGTAGTTCATCTTCTGCTGATCACTAATTCATATAATATTTTTCTGGCAGATGAGAGGAGACCAAACACCTTGGAGCACAACAATCCCGAGAACCCGATATGACCAGTGAACAATCTTTAACTCCATTATTGACTACAAGACATAACCGAAACAAGCAAGCCATGTGTACATTTATTGCTTTAAGGTGGTTAATTGATGCATGTTATGTTACTGATGTATAAATACTGGATCTTCTGCTTAGTTTCTAACAAGTAACGAGCCTCCAATCCACTTTCGCTCTTCATTTTTGCTGTCTAACGACTAATACCTGCCTTGAAATCCATGATTGACTTTTGCTGTATGGCGTAGTTTGTTTAGAATTGATTATTATCTGCTTCCAACTGAACTGGTTTAGGGGAAATAGTTGGCAAAAGGATCGGTCGAGTTTCTGCAGAATGCATCTTACCTTATTGTGAAGAAACCTTACTGATTTTCCTGACATACAATGCGGACAATGCAGATTCTATCGGAGAACTGTGTGTTGGGGTCACATTGTTCTGATGTATGTAACCTTTTCGGCATGAGAAAGACACTTAGCTTTACATATATGATCTGTGCCTAATCGTTTTAACTACTTTGTATTTTCTGTGGAATGTTGGAAACTACCTTATCTTATTTGATGGCAATCCAATGGTTTTTCCTCGTTGATTTCAGTGCAAAAATGTTTGAGCATTTAGGTGTTCTTATCAGAGCATTTGGCTTCGGCTTCCGCTTAAGTACCGAGAAGATAATAATAATCTATAAAAGGAAAGCTCTAAGTACCGAGAAGATAAAAAATAAGGGTTAAATTTGAGATTTATTTTTTATATTTTAATTTACATAAATTGATATCTCAATTTGTATAACTTCGTTAAGTAGTTTTAAATTTTTTTTATTAAAATATTTATTTGAATTTTTATATATT
>CM025247.1:20680307-20690595 GCA_013677275.1 Gossypium schwendimanii | reverse complement strand
GTAAATAAAAAAAAAGTTGTAATATTTTGGTAAATTTTTATTTTTTTATAATATTTAGGTAAAAAACCCGCATTTATTTTATTTATTTTGTTTTTGAAAAAAAAAAGAAGAAAAAAGGATCTCGAAAACCCACGTTTCCTCTTTTTGCTATTCCTCAAGTCAGGTCGCAATTTCAATTGCAAAAATTTAGTTTTCATGTTCATCTGTTCGTCAGTTCTCTTTGGGGCTTTGTTTGGAAATCTTCTTTAACATTGGTTGTTGTTGGTTGGGTCTGTAATTTTGCTTCTATTAGGTAACGTTTTAATTAGTTATTTGATTGATTAATTTGGGAGTTTTGAGGCACAATAGGTGTTGTTAAAATTTGGTTTTTAATGATTAATTAGTTCATTGCGCTTAGGAG
Source organism: Gossypium schwendimanii (assembly GCA_013677275.1). NCBI lineage: Eukaryota > Viridiplantae > Streptophyta > Magnoliopsida > Malvales > Malvaceae > Gossypium > Gossypium schwendimanii. Next base: position 20,690,195 of record CM025247.1, on the reverse strand, counting down.
AGAATCGTGAGACGTTTAACACTCCTTCAGCATTGTAATGTCGTGGGGTTGTGGTTCGATTCTCGGTAAGAGTTTGGAAGGGTGTTAGTGTTATCAATGAGTTCGATTATTAGCTATCTTGTGCCTAAATGTTGTAATTAATCGTTTTATTTGGCATATTTAGGTATCGAGAGTTCTCTGGTTACGTTCTTGTCGAAATTGAATCAGGTGTGTAACGAAAACACGAGAAAACGATGATTGGTGAAAGCTGAAAATAGGGTCTGTCGACGCCACATGGCTGTGTGGTAGGCCATGTGCGACACACGGCCTAGGTCATTTTGGGTCGTATAGGCCACATGGGTATGTGGGTCCAAATTTCAAAAATTTTCCCTAGGGTTGTACATGTCATCTTAATCGACTGTAGGCCTTCTGTAAGGTCAGTATGTGTGGTATAAGCCTTAAAGCATGAAATCTGCTACTATGTTAGATTGAAATTAACGTAAATGACATTTATACGAGTATTATGAAATACAATATGTATGATTTGTTCTGTTATGTATAAGCATGTGAAATATCTGTTATACGAGCATGCATAATATGTTAATTCTGATATCTATTAGTCTGTTTTATCTGATAATCTGTCTGTAATTGGCTATGGGGCGGGATTTGTACTATGAGGAGGAAGTGTTCTGTGTGACGCGATATCTCGCCATTATACTGGCAGCAACGCTGCGATTATTCTGAAAAGTGTCGTATAGACACTATGCGGTGTGTAGGGTTGGGTGGGTGTTTTATACCCCACATGGTGTGATGGGATGGTCGGAGTTGATGTGTAGAGGATAGGGGTAGGATTTTGCATATTTGTATCTGTATACTTCTGATTCTGTAAAAGGTTTACATCTGTATCTGTTCTGCATGAGATTATGTTTGAATTTCTGTTTATATACGCGTTACACACTAATTTTCAACACTCACTCTTTGTTTGTTTGTTCTGTTCAGGTAACCTTCAAATTTAGGCAGGTCGGTGTGACGGAAGCTCAGTGGTGACCACATTTCTGTAAAATTTCATTCTCTTAAAATTAGGTTAAACTTTGTTAACTTTTGAGAGTTTTGTAATTTTGGGACTCTTCGGAATTTTTAGGACTGTTTTTGGTTTTGGATTTTATTTTAATTTTCTAAGCGTAACAACCGATAAAACGATTTTTTTGAAAATGACAACTTTTCTGAAATAACGGTTTTCAAGAAACAATTTGATTTGCCAAAATATGACATTTTAAAGAAACTCTGCTGCAAAACATTTGGTTTTATAGAAAGGCGTAAACGAGCAACGATTTTAAATCAAATAAGTATATTAATAAGTTTTCCAAACAAATCGGACATATTAAGTAACAACGGTTACGACAATTTGCAAATAATAAGGAATTTGTTTTATAATTTTCTTTGTAACACTTCTAGATTTGACCATAATGTCTTGGCCGGGTTTGAGGTGTTACATTTAATGGCATCAGAGTTAGGTTACAAAACTCAGGCTGTGAAATTTTGGGTTCAAAATTTGTAAAAAACTGGTTTTCAAACAAATTTTATTTCTTGCAATTTGAAAAGTAAGTATGTGGTACACCGAGTCTCCGACATCGATCTTGTAAGTACTTCTAAACTTAGAAAAATTGTAGTTAGAAAACTCTGAAATGTCTGAAACTACACTGAGTTAGTTAAGGACTGAAACTTCTGATAAATATTTGACGCATAAAATACTTGCTAATAAACACTAAAACTGATGCACAAAATTTTGTAACGTAGATAAACCTTTGATTACGATGAGTGCTCGAGGAACACGTGGTCATGGTACTCGTAGGTGCGGCGAGCACCGTAGAGGAACTCGATCTGAGTCGTCCTCGATGGGTAGTATGCCTAATTTGGATACAAGTGAGACACCGGCTACACCTTCAGTTGAGATTGGGTCTCAAAGCCACTCAACTGGAGACGGCGCATTGTCTCAAGCCATGCTTAGAGTATTAGAGAGGGTCGCTAGATGTCGTTCTGGTTTTGGGAGCCGTGGGTTTATAACTGAACGACTCTGGTCTAATGGTGCTGAACTTTTTAGGGGCATCACTAGAATCGCCCCTACTGTGGTTGAATACTTGGTGGATGCCACTAAAAGGATAATAAATGATATTGACTACACTTCTGACCAGAAACTGAATGGTGCAGTATCTTTTCTTCGCGACGAGGAGTACCAGTGGTGGTTATCGGTTGAGGAGGGTACTTAGTCGGATCGTATTAATTGGGAGTATTTTAAAACCACCTTCCAAAGAAAGTATGTGGGACGAGTTATACGGAAGCTTGCAAGTGCGAGTTCATAAACCTCACTTAGGGGGATAGGACTGTGGCCGAGTATGAGGCTGAATTTTTGAAATTGAGCAGTTACGCTCGAGGGATGGTGGCAACTGAACATGAAAAAAATGTTTACTTCGAGGATAGTTTGAGAGACAATTTAAGAGTTCTGATAGCTCCGTAGAGGAAGCGAGATTTCGTCATTTTAATGGACAATACAAAGATCGTCGAAGAGGTTAAGCGCGTTCAGCATCAGAATAGGGACCGAGAGAGGGGTAAGAATAAGAGAGATTCAAAGCCCTCTAATTCTGTTCAGAGGCCTAAGAAATGGGCCAAACCTGATGGGCCTTCTAGATTTGGAGTTCCAATTGCTCCTCATGTGGCTTAGCTATGCAACAACTATGGTGGACGCCATCCGGGCGAGTGTTGGAAAAGGTTGAAAGCGTGTTTACGATGTGGGTCTATAGAGCATTGTATTAGAGATTACCTACAGTGTTCTGATCAGATGCAAGCTCTAGCTTCGGGTTTTGTTTAGCCTCAGAGGGTAGTTCAGCAGCTGCTTAGGGGTCGTGGTCCAGCCAGGGGTGGTAATGGTATTGGTAGAGGACAGAAAGTACTGAGCAGAGGTGCTAATCAAACTAAGGTGAGGCAACCTACGCTGGTTTATACTACTAGACGTCATGAGGACAAGGACGCCGCTGATGTGATTACAGGTACGTTCCTTATTTTTGATGTTCCTTATTTTACACTAATAGACATAGGCTTAACACACTCCCACGTAGCTAGTTTTGTCTCTAAAAATTTGGGGATTCTTGTTGAGAGTACTTCTGGTGAGATTTCTGTATTGAGTCTGCTGGGTCAATCTCTTCGGGTGAATAGACTGTATAGGAATGTACCGTTTGAGGTACAAGAGGTTATATTTCTGAATAATCTAATGGAGCTACCGTTTGGGGAATTTGATTTAATTCTAGGTATAGATTAGCTTGTGGAGCATCGAGTCAGTTTGGATTGTACGACTAAAAGGGTAGTTATGAGATCCGAGGGTGATGTAGTGATGGTTATGATCGACGAGCATCGTGATTACTTATCCAATGTGATTTTTGCTCTTGTGGCTAAAAAATTGGTTTGAAAAGAGTGTGAAGCGTATCTAAATTTTGTAAGTGATTCGGTTTATGTGGACTCTTCTGTTGGGAATATTCGAACAGTTAAGGAATTTCTAAATATTTTTTCGAGAAATTATCGGGTTTACCTCCGAATCGAAAAGTAAAGTTTGGTATTGATCTTCTATTGGGTACAGCTCTGGTGTCCATTGCTCCTTATCGTATGACACTGAAGGAGCTTATGGAGCTAAAGGCTCAACTTCAGGAGCTTATGGAGCTAAAGGCTCAGCTTCAGAAGCTTTTGGATCATGAATTCATCTGTACTAATGTGTCTCCGTAGGGGCACCGATTTTATTTGTAAAGAAAAAGGATGGTACCATGAAAATGTGCATCGACTATCAATAGTTGAATAAACTAACTATGAAAAATAAGTATTCACTTCCAAAGATCGACGACCTATTTGATCAATTTTGTGGGGCTTTGATATTTTCCAAGATAGATCTCCGTTTTGGGTATCATCAGCTTAAGGTTAAGGAAGTTGATGTCCAGAAAACTGCCTTTCAGACTCATTATGGGCATTACGAGTTCCTAGTCATGCCTTTTGGTTTGACAAATGCTCAGCTGCATTCATGAATCTGATGAATTAGGTTTTCCAGTCGTATTTGGATCAGATCGTCGTATTTTTTATTGATGATATTCTGGTATACTCTAAGATCAAAGATGATCATGATAAGCATCTTAGAGTAGTTCTTCAGATACTTCGAGAGAAACAGCTCTACGTTAAGTTGAGTAAGTGTCAATTCTAGTTGAGGGAAGTAACGTTTCTGAGGCATGTGGTTTCTACTGAGGGGATCCAAGTTTATCCTAGAAAGATTGAGGCTGTACTTGATTGGAAACAGCCTAAGAATGTTTCTGAGATTCGTAGTTTTCTGGGTCTTGCGGGCTATTACCGTAGGTTTGTCGAGGGGTTCTCATTAATAGCAGCTCCTCTAACTAAGTTTTTGTGAAAGAACGCTTCTTTTATTTAGACTGATGAACAGCAATCGAGCTTTGAGAAGCTCAACTCTATTTTGATTCAGGCTCCTGTTTTGATACAACCTGAATTTGGTAGAGTTCATGGTATATAGTGATGTGTTGTATGTCGATTTGGTATGTATTCTGATGCAAGATGGTAAGGTTGTGGCTTATGCGTTCTGACAACTTAAGGCACATGTGGGGAATTATCTGATGCACGATCTTGAGTTGGTTACTGTAGTTTTTACCTTAAAGATCTGGAGGCACTATCTGTATGCTAAGAGATGTATCATCTACACCAATCACAAGAGCCTTAAGTACCTTCTTACTCAAAAGGAGTTGAACCTTAGGTAGTGTAGATGGATTGAGCTGCTCAAGGATTACGACTGCACTATAGAGTATCATCCTGGTAAGGCTAATGTCATGGTCGATGCTCTTAGTAATAGAGTAATGTCTGATTTAAGGGCGATGTTTGCTCGCCTAAGTCTGTTTGATGATGGGAGTTTGCTAGCCGAGTTGCAAGTTAAGCCGACTTGGATTGATCAGAATTGGGATAAACAGTTAGGGGATAAATCTCTGATTCTACGTTTCCTCAGGTAGATGATGGTAGTACGTCTAACTTTAGGCTAAATAGTGATGGGGTTTTATGTTTATGATGACGGGTTTGTGTACCAAACAACTTTGATTTGAGACAGTATATTCTGAGAGAAGCTCATAGTAGCTCATATGCTATGTATCCTAGTGGATATAAGATGTATTGGGGTCTTCGGGAACTGTATTGATGGCCGAATTTAAAACCAGAGGTAACAAATTTTATTTTTTGATGTCTGACGTACCAGCTAGTTAAAGCTGAGCATCAGTTGCCTTCGGGTTTGCTCCAACCTGTTAAGATTCCCTTATGGAAATGGGAGCTCATGACTATGGATTTCGTTAGTGGGTTGCCCTTAACACCTACTAAGAAGGATTCAGTCTGGGTCATCGTAGATCGGTTGACCAAGTCTACCCACTTTATGCCTGTTTGGACAGATTATTCTCTTCAGAAGTTAGCCAAGCTATATATTTCTGAGATTGTGAGACTTATGGGGTTTCGGTTTCGATAATTTTATATAAAGGCCTTCGTTTCACTTTTCGGTTCTGAAAAAAGCTTTTTGAAGCTCTGGGTTCGAGGTTGGATTTCAGTACTACGTTTTATCCTCAGACAGATGGACAATCTGAGAGGGTGATTCAGATACTGGAGAATATGCTCCGGAGTTACGTGATCAATTTCTAAGGTAGTTGGGAGGATTTTCTACCATTAACCGAGTTCGCTTAAAATAATAGTTTTCAGTCTAACATTTAGATGGAACCTTACAAGGCTCTGTATGGTCATAAGTGTCATGCCCCGTTGTGTTGGATTGAGTTGGGTGAACAACGGATTTGGGGTCCTGAGTTGGTTTCTGAGACTAAAGACAAAGTCAAACTAATTCGTGATCATCTTAAAGCGACTTCAGATAGATAGAAGTCCTATGCAGATTTGAAAAAGAAAGATATTAAGTACTCCGTGGCTGATTACGTATTCCTTAAAGTATCTCCGTAAAAGAAAGTTCTATAATTTGGAAGTAAGGGCAAGTTGAGCCTTAGGTTCATTGGGTCCTATCAGATTTTGAAGCGTGTGGGACCGGTTGCTTATCAGGTAAAGCTACCTCAGAAGTTAGACTGTATCCATGACGTGTTTCACGTTTTTATGTTGAGACAGTATTGGTCTGACCCATCTCACGTTGTTTCTGTTGAGGAGATTGAGATTAGACCAAATTTGACTTTTGAGGAGAAGCCGATTTAGATTCTGGATCGAGATGTAAAAAATTTGAGGAAGATGTCTATTCCGTTAGTGAAGGTACTGTGGCGGAATCATGGTATTGAGGAAGTCACATGGGAACCTGAGGATTTGATTCGTCAGCAATATCCGCATCTATTTGAGTCAGGTAAATTTCGAGATCAAAATTTTTTTTAGGGGGTAGAGTTGTAGCTCCCTGAGTTAATTAAGCCTGTTTTACGAATTTCGTCTGAAGTAAGCATCTATAACTGTAGTTAAGTGCCGTAATTCGGTGTTTGAGGTCTCGATTTCGAGTCGTAGTTCAATTATCTTTTGTTTTTAAGCCTATTTGATTTTAAATAAAAATATGCTTATTGTCAAAATAATTTTGGAACTGTTTTTATTATTTTAGTAAAGAAAAATGGAGTTTGTTAGAACTAATAATAATAATATATGCTTTAATAAATCAAGTAGGAATTTAAAAAAAAATTGTTTTAACTCTTGGGCTTGTTTTGAATTAAACAAAATAAGTGTCTAATTCTGGTCAATTCTATTTTATGAGTAGGTATTTATTTTATTTATTTTGTTTTTGAAAAAAAAAAGAAGAAGAAAAAAGAATCCCAAAAACCCACGTTCCTCTTTTTGCTATTCCTCAAGTCACATCGCAATTTCAATTGCAAAAATTTAGTTTTCTTGTTCATCTGTTCGTCAGTTCTCTTTGGGGCTTTGTTTGGAAATCTTCTTTAACATTGGTTGTTGTTCGTTGGGTCTATAATTTTGCTTCTATTAGGTAACATTTTAATTAGTTATTTGATTGATTAATTTGGGAGCTTTGAGCCACAATAGGTGTTGTTAAAGTTTGGTTTTTAATGATTAATTAGTTCGTTGCGTTTAAGAGAGAATCGTGAGACGCTTAACACTCCTTCAACATTGTAATTTCGTGGGGTTGTGGTTCGATTATCAGTAAGAGTTTGGAAGGGTGTTAGTTCTATTAATGAGTTTTATTCTTAGCTATCTTGTGCCTAAATGTTGCAATTAATAGTTTTATTTGGCATATTTAGGTATGGGGAGTTCTCTGGTTACGTTTTTGTCGAAATCGAATCAGGTGTGTAACGAAAACACGAGAAAATGACGATTGAAGAAAGTAAAAAATAGGGTCTGTCGACGCCACATGACCGTGTGTCTGGCTGTATGCAACACACGGTTATGTGATAGGCTTGTGTGAGGCCGTGTGCGACACACGGCCTTGGCCATTTTGGGCCGTGTGGGCGACACAGCTGTGTGGACCCAAAATTTAGAATTTTTTCCTAGGGTCGTACATATCGTCTCGATCGACTATGGGTCTTCCATAGGGTCGGTATGTGTGGTATAAGCTTTAAAGCGTGAAATCTGCTACTCTGTTAGATTGAAATTAACGTAAATGACATTTATATGAGTATTATGAAACACGGTATGTATGATCTGTTCTGTTATGTATAAGCATGGGAAATATCTGTTATACGAGCTTGTATGATATGTTAATTATGATATCTATTAGTCTGTTTTATCTGATAATCTTTCTGTTATTGGCTCTGGGGCGAAATTTGTATTATGAGGAGGAAGTGTTCTGTGTGAGGCGATATCTCGCCATGATACTGATAGCAATGCTGCGATTATTCTGAAAAGTGTTGTATAGACACTATGCGGTGTGTAGGGTTGGGTGGGTATTTTATACCCCATGTGGTGTGATGGGATGGTCGGAGTTGATGTGTAGAGGATGGGGGTAGGATTTTGCATATTTGTATATATATACTTCTGATTCTGTAAAAGGTTTACATCTATATCTGTTCTGCATGAGATTGAGTCTAAATTTCTATTTATATACACGTTACACACTGAGTTTCAAAACTCACTCTCTGTTTGTTTGTTCTATTCAGGTAACACTCATATTTAGGCAGGTCGGTGCGACGAAAGCTCAGTGGTGACCACATTTCCATAAAATTTCATTCTCTTAAAATTAGGTTAAACTTTGTTGACTTTTGAGAGTTTTGTAATTTTAAGACTCTCCGGACTTTTTACGACTGTTTTTAGTTTTGGATTTTGTTTTGGTTTTCTAAGCGTAACAACCGATAAAAAGGTTTTTCTGAAAACAACAACTTTTCTAAAATAATGGTTTTCAAGAAATTATTTTATTTGCCAAAATATGACAATTTAAAGAAACTCCGCTGCTACATTCGTTTTTATAGAAAGGCGTAAGCGAGCAATGATTTTAAATCAAATAAGTATATTAATAAGTTTTCCAAACAAATCAGACATATTAAACGGTTACGACGATTTGCATTTAACAAGGAATTCGTTTTATAATTTTCTTTTGTAACACTTCCATATTTAGCCATAATGTCTAGGCTGGGTTTAGGGTTTTACAAATTGTTTTAGTGATATATTTGTTTCAGTAATACATGAAAATTAAATGTTAAATGATATATGTGAATTAAGTTTTTATGTTATGTTTGTGATATGAGAAAAAAATTTGGTATGTGAATGTGAAAGTTGATTAGTGACTATATGTGTTAAAGTAAAAACTATAAGTTATAAAGTTAATTTAAATGATTTCATGTTTTGGGAAATGAATTAAAAGTTTAAGTATATTAGTGAAAGAAATTGTGTGAATAAATGTTATTAAAAAATTATTTAAATTATAGCCACATAAGTTAAGTGAGATGACAATGATCTCATCTACCTTAACAAGCAGTCGAGGGTTCAATCATTGCCCTGGGCATGGAGCAACTTTAAATCTCATGGCCATTGTCTACTCCCTTAATGGGCTACAGTACGCAAAGGATTAGTCACTAGGCTCGCTCCAACGAATACCTTTGATATGTTAGAAAAAGTTTGAGAATGATTAGAGGTTGTTTAGACATGTTTTAGTGATGTTTTGACTTTTTTTGGGTTCCCTTGCACTAATGGTGTGACAACTTTGATATATGTATTGGTACCTAAAAGTCAAAATGTTGAAATCTACAGTAAAATAGTAGAGGTATCAATACCCCTGCCCCAAACCGTTAATTTGCATTACTTTGACCAAAAAATGTCTCAAACAAACTTGGAACGAAATTAATCATAACGAATACTCAGAAATAGTTCAAAATGCTTAAAAAAGAGTTTAATAAGGTTGAAATGAAATGTGTAAAATAAAGTGAGTGATTAAGTGATTTAGTGTCTAAAATGTGACACCTATTGCTCGGGTTATCGATTTAACCCAAGTGAGAGATGTTAGACTTTTTACAACTTTCGTCGACAGTACATCTTACATTGGTAAAAGAAACGTGAAGATGGTTATAAAAATTAATTATGGCAAAGATAATTATATTACCTTTCTAAATGTTAGTGCATTTGAATGTAAGTTATAGAATATAGTACAAACATTATGATTGTTATTTTCAATTTTAAAATTAGTACAAAAAATTATTTCCAGGTCCAAAATTTAACCTATGGAAGAACGACCTCACCCATTTATTGAAAATATTTATACACTTTGACACAAACTTTTATGTTACCGTGTCACATTTTATTATTGTGTTTATTAATTACATGTTCTTAATAAATTTTTTAATTAATAATCACAAAGAAACTAAAACATTATATTTTTTCTTTTAGATAATTTTTTATGTTAAAAATAAATTATTTCCAAAA
>CM025247.1:20635227-20647540 GCA_013677275.1 Gossypium schwendimanii | reverse complement strand
ACAAGGTGTGTAAGTTGAAAAAAGAAAATGACTACTAGTCATGTGATCACTAGCTCCAGAATCAACGATTCACGTGTTTGTTTTACAAGGCTTGGCATTGAAAAAAACAAAAAAAATCAGTACCTAATTGGGCAAAGGAGGAAGAAGGATTATTAGATGAGTTAGAAAGATAAGAATTCATTCGAAATCGTGGTGATTGAAAAAGCTTGTGTAGATGCTCTAATTGTTCCTTAGTGAATAGAGACCCTTCTAGAGAACTTTGGCCTCATAATTTTCATTAGTTGTTTCTACGGTAAAACTTCCTTCCTCTGTTTGATTGCTGGATCTCTTATCGCCAATGAAGGTTGTTTTAACCATGATTCTACTAGAGATAACCTAGCTCAGATGTCATGAAAGTTTTCAATAGAGCATTTAATAAAACTGTTTTATATTTTATTATCTAAACAAATGAATTTAAATAGAGAAAAGAGTCATAACCTAATTGGGAAAATAATTCTTTTATTCTAAGAAACTACTAAAAGATAAAATAAAATATTCTTAGAATATCTCAAATGATTTATTCTAAGATTTATCTACCTAAATAAGATTTATCTATTTAAATAACTTTAAAATATATCCCAAAATATATGGGTTTCACATATTTCAACACTCTTTTCCTTTTCCCCATTCATGTGTTGATGGTTTTGATTCAACTTACGAAATTATATCAGGTCAAAGTAATAAAAAGTAAAGCATCTACTCCAGTTTATGTTCCTACCAATAATGTGGGGGAAAAACCTGTAAACCAACGGCCAGTTCTATCTGCAAAAATTGCTCCAATTCCAGCAGCAGAAGTACCCAACAGTGATAATGCGCCTGGAAGTAGCAATGACAATGAGGAAGGTAATTGCTAACTTCATTTATGGCATACTTGTATGACAATAGAAGTGCAGCTCTTATCTTTGTCAATTAGTTAGGTTCATAATAAAGATATTGATTAAGGGTGTTAAGAAGGTGTATTTGATTTGGCACATGGTTAATGTTTATGTCTTATGATTTTTCCCTTTGATATGTTTTCGTTCTTGTTTTAAAATATAAACATCATTTACTTTGCTCTTCCTAAAGCTGAAGGACACTCCATATATGTACGGAATTTGCCTTACGACGCAACACCTCAACAACTTGAGGAGGCATTTAGAAAATTTGGGCCCATTAAGTGTAACGGCATCCAAGTTAGAAGTAATAAGGTATTAACTCTTATATATCAATTTGGGCTTCTCCTTCATAGTTGGCATCTCTAGCTCAAGTTCTCGGTTCTTACATTTTGTGATTTCTTGCCTCCAGCAGCAAGGGTTCACTTTTGGTTTTGTTGAATTTGAGAATCCAAGTTCAGTGCAGAGTGCACTTGAGGTATGGTCATACCTTTTTATCTCTCGTGTTATAAATCTGGTGGAGTATGATTACTGTCATAGGGTTGCTTTTCCATTCAATTGCTTGCACAACATTTTATGATTATAGTCTTTTAAATGCATGCTATATATCTGACTGCTCAGTTATTCCTCAAAATTTTATTGCAAGTTTACTCTAATGGTGAACTGAAACAGCAATATACTCGTTAATAGGCTTTAAGTTGTCTTCGAGTTTACAGTCATGTCAAACCTCCCCAACCCCCTCACCAATAACAAAGTACTGCTTAAATACAAAAATAAGAGAGGAAACATAAACCCCTAAACTAGACAATGCCTTATGAGCTTTTGTGTAGTTCAATCTCAAGTTATCTTTGTAGAGGCACAATTGATACTCCTTCGCTATTGGCATGATCATTTTGAAATATTGCTAGAATAATTTTGTGGTACTGCCGAATGCATTTCAGGCTTCACCGATCATAATTGGGGATCGTCAAGCCGGTGTGGAAGAAAAAAGGACAAATACCCGAGGTAATTCTAAATTTTTACGGGTAATATGCATTTTAGATGCTGAAAATTTCACAAAACTGCCACTCCATTACCGACATTGTTTTGCATGAATTGAACTTTTAGTTCATCCAGTGATAGTACTGAGCTTAGGAAATATATGGTCTCAAATAGTTCACTTTGGTGCAATATGATTCATAGTTATAGAGCATGCCATACACAGTAAGAAGAGGCCTACTCTGTCGTAGTAATTTTAACCTTTGGTCATATTTGTTCGTGGTGGGCGTTGTTCTGCACCTTGTTCATAGCATTTTCTTATAAAACTTAGTATCATTAGGGATTTCATGTTTGAAACTTGATCTTGTTTAAACTTTAAATGCATTTTCTTCTAATATATATACACACTCATTTCTTTAAAAGTTACAAATTACGATAGATATATACACTCATTAGTTGCAAAGCACTAGGATGATAACTTGAAAAAGTCTCTTCTTTTTTTGTAATAGTTCGTAGCAGTGGGAGACCAAGGTATAATTCTTCCGGTAAAGGTGGTCTCCGGGGTGACAGTTTCAGGGCAAGAGGGAACTTTGGCAGTGGCCGAGGAGGCTATGGCAGGCATGAAATCAGACACCCGGGTGACTTTTCAGGACAACCGAAGGGTTCTGGTGGATGGAATGGAGATAATAATCCGAAAGGAGTAAACAGAATGGAAGGGGTAGCCATCAAGGGTGGGCAAAAGCAGCATGATTCTACTTGGGAATAGCTGGGAAAGTGACCAAATGACTTTTCCCTTTGGTTTTTTGACAGTTCTAATGGACTACAATTGATGATTCTAGTTTACTTTTAATTCAACTGCTTATGGAGAGATAACTGGGTTTTTTTTCGTTTCTGCCCATAAACTTGAGGCATCTCATAGAAGCTTACGTGACATAAGGAAAAGGAAAGGGTGGGTTCTCCATTACATGAATTCATTATTGTTGATCAAATTTTTGGTTACATCATGATATGCTCTGAATGATAAATTTTGATTCGTCTCATGGATTTCCCATCACTTTGTTTTAGGGGCGTCCATGGTTCAGGTTTACATTATTATAGTTGTCTTAAAATATCAAATTTTATTTATGTTTGTAAATGATTAATTTAAATTTGATCAAGTTTATACATATTTTTATTTTTATTTTTTGTAAAATATTTAGTTTTCTTTGTTTTATTAAACTTTTGAGTCCAACAAAATTAACATATTTTTAATATTTATATAATAGTTGATTATATTACAATTAAAAATATTTTTGACACTCCTAAAATTCATATTAATCTAATATTAAGTGCATAATTGATTATAATAGAATTGTGTAACACTCCTAAGGTTGGAGCATATGCAAATCATTCCCAACTTGTTATAGAGATATTCATTTCAAGCTTTAGTCTTTATGCATCCTTCACAAACAATCAGCCTCAATTTGTTTAATTAATTTATAAATTACTAGAATTGTAGCGAAGAACAACTTAATTGTCACATTAAAATTCTACTTTTTTTTTGAAAGTTAATCTTTCGACCTAATTCCTCACAAAATTTATTAAGAACATTCAAGATGAATACATTTTAACAAAGAGAACAATAGCATCTGCAAAGAAAATAGAAGGGTTAGGTCTATTACAAAAGTCTTGATAGGGAACAAAAATTTCTCATTACAAGTTTTTGGACCATATGATTAAGGTTTCCTTTGGATGACCAATTAGCTCCATTTTAGTGTGTTTGAACTACTTTTTGAGTTCAATCTCACTGATGAGGTGTTTGGATAATACCTCCAGTTGTCCAATGAGCTGATTCTCACTGTGCTGTACCTCCAATTGCTCACTGATGGCTTTTGCTGCAGTGCACTCAACGCAGCCCTTTTTTTTTTTCAATTTCACCCATAGCCCTTTCTATTTATTTAACGTTTCTTTTCCCCTTTAATGTCTAAAGTTGAAAAGCCCAAGCAATTTTATCTCTAGATTAGGTTGGATAAGTACTTATATTATAAATAAATTAATAAAAATTATAATTTATAAGATAATTGCAGAGCATTACGGTACAAATCAGAACATTTAATTGCAATAGAAACAATTATGCAATTTAATTGATAACATTCAATAACACAAATTAATTATAGTAATTATATACTCACAAGCTTTAAACTGAGCTTACAATGCCCTAAAAATAGTTTAAAAACATTCAGGGGTCATTTCAAAACAAAACAGAAAATTTTAGAAATAGGGGTCACACGGTCGTGTGGCCAGGTCGTGTGATATAGCCCAGATTGTGTGGACATTCGAAGTCTGGACATATGGTCGTGTCCCAGCCCGTGTGTCCACCCATATAGGTATTCGAAATAGGGTCACACAACCATGTCGCATGTCGTGTGCCACATCATGTGTGCATTCGATGTTGGGTCACACGGCCGTGTGCTAAACTGTGTCACATACTGACTAGAGACATACGGCCTTGTCGCAAGTCGTGTGTCAAACCGTGTGTGCATTCGATGTTAGGTCACCCAGCCATGTTGTAGGCCGTGTGCCAAACCGTGTTACATACTAACTGGAGACACGCAACCGTGTCACAGGCCGTATCTCAAACCGTATGAAACCTGCACTAAAAATTTAAATAGAACACATGGCCGTGTGGTGTGACTATGTGTGGCACACGGCCGTGTGACAGCCCGTGTCTCAAGCCATATGCTCCCTAAATAATCCCTAAATCAAATCATTTCAAACCCAATTGATTGGGCACCATTCCAAACCAATTCAAGACATTTTCACACTATTAAAACACATTAAAACATACCAATAATCACTAACCCTATGTCTAATCAATATGCCATCAATAGGCACCACAATTCACACATCAATTTTAATCCAAATCAACATTTCAAGATCACTTACTAAACCTCATTCAAACATACCAAATCCTTTTCATCTATTCAATAAACATCACTTTCATACTGATACACATAAAAGACCATTTCCATCTTAATATGATACTTAATGTTAACCACATATATCCATCACAAAAACACTACATGAACCAAATATCCAAAATAACATTTATAAGCTACTAATTCAACTGAAGTTATTTATCAACTAAAGCCTATAGGTATATGTATATAAACAAGGATGCCTAGTTACATGCCACTTCAAACTGACCCAAAATGAACAAAATGACTACCAACAATAGAGCGGATACTGTGTGATCTCTTGAGCTTATCCAATCGACGTCACGATTCCAACAAACCTACAAAAAAATTAAATCAAACAAGTAAGCTCAAATTAAGCCTAGTAAGTTCATGAACTTAGCTCATTATACTCAACAATTTAAACATAAAAATGCAAGAACATATCTTGAGATCAACAGTCATAATTTGCCTATCTTAACTATCAAGACCATTCAACTTTTAACATCCACATATCATAAAGTAAAACTTTATATATAAAATCATATAGCCCGAGAACATTCTTAACTTATAGAATACTTGAAATAATACTTCCCGTATAATTTTACCTTATACAATTCACCGGCATGTAGCCTGCTAAGCTCAAGGCCTGAAACAAATACACTGGCACGAAACCTACTAGGCTCAAGGCCTGATTCAATACACTGACACGAAACCTGCTAGGCTCAAAGCCTGATATAATTCATCGGCACGAAGCTTGGTGGACTTAAAGCCCGATACATCATCTCTAATACAACTCAATTTCAATATTAATTTTCATCAATCGGCATTCAATAATTACAAACATCATTGTTATTAAAATAAATTATATATCAAGAAATTAATATAACATATTACATATAATACGAACTTACTGAGATGCGATAAATTTCAGATACGTGACGACGCCTATTTGACTACCTTCTCTTTTCCCCGATTAACGATCGATGGACTTGCTTCTTGATCTAATTACAATAATTAATTCAATTAGATAATTTAAAAATTTTAAAAGAATAATTAAATTCATGTAATTAGCTCTTTTATATTATTATACACATTTGACCTAAACTTTTGTCTTTTTTCAATTTAACCCAAAATCCCTAAACTTTCAAATTTAAACAATTTAAACTAAAAGGACTTGTGCCGATTTCTTAATAGTCCCTAAACAATAGAATATTCACTTCTAGCCCTTGAAATTTCTATATTATATCAATTAATTCCCTAACTACAAAACCGTTCAAAACCATTTTATCTAATAGTCTAAAATCATCCTAAAAATAAAAAATTCATCTACCAACACCTAAACATTTAGATTTCAACCATGGCAAATTCTACAACTTTCAAAAATTTCACAAACTAATCACTGGGTTAGCTAAATTAAGCTAATATGAACTCAAAAATGTAAAAATCAATATAAACCCTTGGCCGAACCTCAAAGATGAAAAACCATGGTATTTTCGGTGACTGAAGATATTGAAGAAGAAGATGATGATGATGATTTCGTCCAACCTATCCTTTATGTTTTAATTATTCAATTACCCTTTTACCCTTTAATTAACTAAAATTTTACTTAGTAACCTACCCATAACTGTCCACCATAAGAAAATGTGGCTAATTGTCATTTAAGTTCATTAGTTTTTATTTCCATAGCTATTTAACTCATTTCACTAATACAACTAACTTTTGCAACCTTTCTAATGTAGTCTTTTTTACTTAATTAATTATCTAAACATAAAAATTTCTTAACCAAATTTTTAAATGACTCTTACACGACCGTTTTTATTAAATTAAATAGTAAAAATTGACTCTCCAACTAGAATTGTGGTCCCGAAACTACTATTTTCAATTTCACTAAAACCAGGTTATTACAAATACAAATATTATAATTTATAGAACAATAAATAAAATATCAGAAGATACATTTTAATATTTTATTAAACGAATTTATAAATTAACATATTTTTAATAATTTCGTAAAAGTAAAATAATTTAAAAAAACTTCTATTAGATATCATTTCTACTCTAATGTTCTTAATAGTCATTTTTTATTCTAACCTCACCGCTACAATTGCATTTAAATCCAAACACACATCCCATTATTGTTTCTAATCTCACCGCTACAGTAACTAATCTCACCACCATCATTGTTTTTAACCTCACTAGAAGTAAATACACCGCACATCCAAACTAAAGCCTAAGTACTCCATACAAAAAATGGATACGTACGGAGATATCAAATCCCCGGAGGGTTTAAAACTTTCAAGTGTTGATATTCTTGAAAAAAAAAAACAACTTAAAATGAGTCAAATCCATTTAGAAGGAAAGTAGAAAAGAGTGAGGATTTTCCTAATAAATCCCCATATAAAACAATTCAAGAACATTACCATACAAGAACAGTTCATCTTCTTCCTTAAAAGGAGGGTCAAGAGAGTTTTTCTTAAATGAGAGTCTTCATTTCAATCATATCTTATTTCATGCCACTGTTGCCTTCTTTTACTTTATTATATTATGAATTTAATAAAATGTGATTATTATTAATATTATTATACAGAATACAATATAATTTCATTAACTACACTTTTGAAGGGTTTAATTTTATGCTTAGTGTTGGATAGATTATTTGTTTGTGTTAAATTATAAAATACAAATTTGAAGGTTAAAATATATTCCAATCCTCCTTTTATTTTCAGATTTTCAGACTCTTTACTTTTTGGATTTAAAAATTTAGGTCCAATTGATACCACTATTAAAATTCTTTTATTGAATTAAATTGTGAGATATTTTGAAATTAAAAAAAATCATTTGATAGTCATGTAACGATAAAAATTACATTGAAAATGCTTATATAGATTTTTTTTTATTAAAACATTTATTTGAATCCGTCATGATAAAATATATTTTTTTAAATAGTGTCCCAAAAAAATTGGGGTTAGAATTTTGATTGAAATAGTTAACAATATTTTTTTGGAAAGGAAATTCATTAATTCATTTCATGAATGGGACCATACAATTTGGGGGGAGGGGGGAATAACGAACACCTACCGTAGGCAGTGAACGACAAGTTCCATCAACACAACAAATGTTTCAGCCTCAGCATCAAATAAACATTATGGCACGTTAACAATTAACTCTGTCACAACTCAAATATGACCTATTTAGAGTGATTTCAAGCATTTAATACGATAAGAGAATTAGCCCCGGATGGTCCAAAGCGGCGTGCAAAAATGGGCAAAAAAACAAAGCATCCACAAAATTGGAGAGGACGTCGACAAAGTCATCCCTAAAATCACCTGTAAAAGCAAGACTACATGCATAAGTAAAAGTAAAAAAGGTGTTATAAGAGTAGACAAAAACTTATTCAACAATGAAAAACTAACAAACAAAACATATAAACTTAAGACAACACGGGCCCAAACTGACTCGTGAAATCATTTATTATTCTAAAATACTTTCAAAACAAAAATAGATTAAGAAGCCAACAAAAAGCCACCCACTTTCCAAGAGAAATTGCTAGTGGCCAGTGGAGTTTCAGCAATGATATGCACTATCCATCACAACTTGTAAAAACAATAAAGATACCCACAAAATATTTCTGCAAACTGAAAAGAGAGAAAGCAAACACAAATTAAAGAGTAAGTGAAGAGAAAAAAAAAAAGAAAGAGAAGGTTGGTGGGACGGAGAAAAAAGCATGCACTAACCAACTCGAAGGTTGGCACCGCCGTTGGGCAAAACCAAAGAGATGAACCAAATTACAACCATGGGTAAATAGTTAACAATATTAAATATTCAAAATAACTAATGATATTATAAAAATGGAATGATCAAATTATGTCAAAAATAAAGTATATGGATTACATCTCGAGCTTGATCATTGCTTATAATATATATAAAAGAAAGGTAAACCTAAAAGAAATAAAAATGTAACAACTCGTTTTTCAATGGTGTTGAAAACAGTAATTTCGGAATCACAAATCTGACGAGTGAGCCCGTAAATATTATTATTAATAATATTTACGAGTCAAATATAGTATTATATTAAATTTTGATATGATAATTTTTGTTAATTAAATGAATAGTTAAGTACAAGTGGTTTGTCCCTATAGTCTAGTGGTTTTGGAAAATGAGGTATCAGGTCCTCGTTTCTGTAAACTGAGTCCGTAAATATTTTTAAAGTTTTTTAAAATATTTACGGAGTAACTATATAGGTATATTGAAGTTTGGTCCAAAAATTTTAGTGATTTTATAGTTAATTAAAGAAAAAGGACTAAATCGTAAAAGTCATAAAACTTAATCTCTATTGATTAATATTGGTTAAATGAGCATAGGAACATATTTAAAGGGTTTTAAATGGTAATTTAACCATAATTAGGTCATGGTGGACGGTTGTTAAGTTTTATTGTGAAATTTGGATTGTTTTTAAAGGTTAAAACGATAAATTAATAATTAAAAACAAAAACAAAAGAAGCCAAATGTTGTCATCTTCCAAAATCACCTTCATCGAATTTTTAAGGGAAGAAAATCCATTATTAAGCTCTCAAGTTCTGCTATAGCTTGGTATGTAATTCAAGCCCGTTTTTAGTAATTTTTATATTTTTGAGTTCGTTGTAGTTTATACTAGTTAATCTAGGGACTAATTCATAAAACTGTTAAATTTTTAGAATTTTTCCATGGATGAATTTGTGATGTTCTTGAAGTTTGATGATAGACTATTAAGTTTGATAGTTAAATAGGACTATTTTGCAAAGTAATTTTTGTTAATTTTAAAGTTTAAGGACTAAGTTGTTAAAATTGTAAAATAACATGAAATTATTTTAATTAAGCTATTTAGGGACCATATAGAATTTTCCATAAGGGTTTTTTTATTAATTTGTGATAAATGTGAGAATTTTGGTTTTAGGTACTAAATTGAATAAAAGGTGAAAGTTTAGGGTAAACGTGTAAAATACCATTAAAGATTTATTGCATGAATTTAAGTGTTTTAATATGTTTAAATTGGTTAATTTGAATTAAAATGTTATTTTAGATCAAGAAACGAATTGGTTGATTGATAAACGCCGGAAAGGAAAAGTCGTTGGATAGATGTCGTCTCGTGTCATTAGCTATCGTATTTTGGTAAGTTCGTATTACATTTATTATGTTGTTAATGTTTTAGCTTATTTCATGTTTGATAATGTGAAACTTGAATGATGTTATGTTTTATTAGATGATTAATGAAATTGAAGGATAAAGTTGAGTATGAAATGTCTCGGAGAAACAAAATAAACTTGTGTGAACTTAGTGATTAGCTAGGATACAAATGACATATCATTAGTGCATAGCAAGCACTTTGTGTCGGTGTATATTTAGCAGGCATTAGTTGCCGGTGATTTCAATAACAGGTACTATGTACAGGTGATGGATATGGTACCGATGGCTTGAGATCCTGCATGTGTTGCAGATTCTCTGAAGCTTGTGTGAGCAACATCGTATATCGATTAAAGTCATTATATTAGCTCATATGAGCATTACCCTCCCATGTATCCGAAGTTGATGTACTATTATTCTCTAGGAAAATCAATTAACTATCAAAATGAAAATGGAATAGAATGATATGATGATTTGTATTTAAGTACATGATTATTTAACATGTTGTGTTTTGATGATAAGAATCATCTAGGTTTAATTAGTGTGGATAGTTGAAATGATGAAATAAGAAAGACGATTGTTAGTTTGAAGATATGTATGATTTGTAACTAAATTAACTTGTATGTGATGTTTTGTTTTACAAACTTACTAAGCTTTATGTAAGCTTACTTTAGTTGGTTTTCTTCTTTGTAGATCGTCGGACTTTCATTGTTGATTAGAGCGTCGTTGGAGATCACACTATCCAACAACTCATTCGGTAACTATCTGTTTATTTTCACCCAGTTATAAGTTATATGTAAATAGGGTTTTGGTTATATATGTCATAAGTACTATGGTTATATGTTGTGTCTTTTGAAGAATATAGTGAATGTATTGAATTCTCAATTGGTATTATGTTTGGCTGAGGTATGTGATGGTGAATGGATGATTTTGTACCTAATGTAATGTAAATGGTTGTTTGGGTATGATTATGTTAATAGGCATCTTGAAATTTTTTGTGCTTTGATGAAATGGTCAATTTGGTTATGGTAAGGTATGAGCTTAGGATAAAATATATGGGCATTTGATGATTTGGTTTATATGGTTGAACTTTGGCACTTGGTATCTAGAATTTGGGTGATGATTGATTGAGTTTAACTTGAGGTATATGCTTGGGTTGAATGGACGTTGTTTAGGCTTGAGTTGTGGTGCCAATGAGGGCATATTGGTTAGGCGCATAGGTTGATTGTGAATTGATGTATTTTGGCATGTTTTGGCACAATTTGAATAGGTTTGAATGTTGGTTAATGCATAGCTTAAAGTCTAAGTTTTGGTATGTGAAATGGCTTGTGTTTGAAAGTGTTTTTGGGCACACACGGCCTGCGACACAGTCTGCCACATGGTCGTGTGTCCCACATAGTCGCATGACACTGCCATGTGGCCTTTTTTATTTTTGGTGCAGGATTGTCCATATAGTCTCAGAGAGTTACACGGCCTAGCGACACGACTATGTGATCCTGAGTTACACGGGCAAAAATTATTACATGGTTTGGCCACATGAGCATGTTTAGGTGTCACAAGGGCTAAGCTCTGTCACACAACCTGGCCACACGGCTGTGTGACCCCCATTTACACATTTTACTCAAAATTTTGTAAAAGTTTCAATTTTACCCAGAATTGATCCCGGTTTGTTTTAAATGTTCCACAAGCTCGAATTAGGTTTCAAATTGATTGATTAGCATGGAAATGATTGTAATGAATTATTTAGTTGTTATTAATAGAAATTATGAAAGATGTTCAAAGTTTATCTTCGTAACGCCTTATAGCTCGGGTCGGGCGATCGGACTGAGTATAAGGTGTTACAAAAAAGCTATGTATCCATCTTTGAGACATTTAGGGCATCAAATTATATATAATGACGTAATGTTTTAATAAAAAATTTTAATGATATTAACTATCTGGACTAATTAATAACATTAGAAAACTATAGAGACATAATTACATTACAAATTAAAGTGTGGCAGTTAAATCTCAAATTTAGGCAAAATAAAGGGATCAGAACTAAAATTTAACCATTTTTTTTCAAAATTACAAAAATAAAAGGATAAGCACTAACGTAAACCTAAATGAAATGGAAAGTGTGTCAGTCTCTGAGACTCTTAAGGTATGTAATTATATATAACCACATAATGTTTTAACTGAAAAATTAATAATATTAACTATTTGGACTAATTAATAATATTATAAAAATATAATGATCAAATTATGTTAAAAATTAAAGTATATAGATTAAATCTCAAATTTAAACATATTAAAAAGACCAAAGGTGAAATTTTACCATTTTTGTAA
>CM025247.1:20492127-20508703 GCA_013677275.1 Gossypium schwendimanii | reverse complement strand
TATATATATATATGCTTATATACGTATGTGTGAATGTTGTCAATCTATTTGTTGAGGTAAGTGTATTACTGTCACGTGATTTGGTTAATACTTAATGATATTGAATGTCGAGAAATTGGACTGAATTGAATATGATAGAAAAGAGTATGAATATATAATATGTGATATGAATATGGTATGAACCATGCTATGTGATATTGGACATAAATGAATTGATTATGAAATGAGATTATGATATTTGAATTGTGTAACAATTTGATTTTTAGTGGTATCAAAAAATACAGTTTCAAAATTCCATTTTCGTTAATCGAGTTCGTAAATATTAAATATAGATATGTATGAGGATAATATAAGAATGTATTGAAGATTGGTCAAGCAATTTTTTCAATTAAATAGTCAATTTAGGCTTAGGGACTAAATTGTACAAGTCCAATCACTATAGGTTTTTAATAGTCAATATTGATTAGCCAAAGGTCCAAAATGGTAATAAAAACATTTATGAATAAGTATTGGTGGATGATGATGGCATATTTCATTATATGTGATTAAATGATAATTAAACTAATGAAAACATGATCAAACTAATTAATCTAAGTTAATTAAAGTATAAAAGTTAAAAATAATGGAGCATTCACCATCTTTCTTCATCCTTCAACCATCCACCATTGCTAAAGCTAAAGAAAAACCCTTCAACCTTTGAAAAACATTTAGGTACAAATTGGGTATGTAATTCAAGTTATTTTCTTATAATTTTTATAAATTGAGGTCACGAAAGCTTGATTTAGCTAGCCCATTTACCAATTTTTAAAACTATCAAAGTTTTAGAAAGTTGGCATTGTTAATTTATTGAAGAATTAGGCTTGAAATTGATAGATTCTAAGCTTAGAATTAGAAAATGACTAGATTGTAAAGTTATTTATCTTATTAGTTAACTTTGTTATATTAGGGACCAGTTTGAATAAATGTGAAAGTTGTGATGAAATTATGTGAGAAATAGAAAACAGAAGGTCTTTAATGAGATTATAATACATGTGTATTGTATTTGATGTGTGCGAAGTAACAAATCAAGGAGAAGCCTCATTGAGCAAAGACAGAGGCAAGCAAAAGCTTACCTAGGTTCGACAGCAAGCAGTGAAATAGTAGAGGTGAGTGGTCATGAGTGCTGCAATTAAGCACCAATTCGCGTGATAAGGGGAGCTTAGGTAATCTAAACACTTATCCTAAGTTCCTAGAGTAAGTGTTTCTGTCTATGTAAGCTATGATAACATGCGAACTATACCATGTGAGCTTTGCTATGATTATGTGAACTGCGTTTTATTTATGCGAGCTGTGTTATTGTGCAATTTATGCTATATGTGAACCATTATATGCGAGCTATGCTATATGTGAATCATGTTGCATACGAGCTATGTGTATACGAACTATGTGTAATGCGAGTTATACACTGTAAACTGTGTTCTTTTGCGAGTTCTACTAAATTGTGAGCTATATTAATTGCGAACTGTGAATGTGTTAAAAGTGATATGTTGGCGTTGTGAACCCTTAAAACAGTTGGATATCATTGGCATGCCATAGGATTGTGAGTACTCACCTTTATTGCTGTGATAAGGCACTGTGGCTCGAAGATAGCGTTGGAGAGACAAGGGAATGTAGAGCTTAGCTCCATTCACTGAAGATAGCGTGGTGTGTTTGAAGAGTGTTAGCACTCGTACTACACTTATTGGAGATAGCGCAGGACTTTTTCGGTTATTTAATGTGTTTGGAGATTTGTTTATCCAATGCATATGATTTATAATTATGTTTCACTGTCACAAATTGCCAGTATACCAGTATAATGCGTTATGAGTATTATATATTATACTAAATACATGCTTCTAAGTTACAATATGCTATTAGGTTTCCTAAAGGTTATGCAAACCGCTTATTTACATGTTATGACCATATGAGAATGTATGCGAACTATTTAATATCATGTGTTCAATTGTGGTTTATTGTGAGCACTCACTAAGCTTCAATAAGCTCATGCTCCTTATATGTACTTTGTAGAAAAATAGCTCATGGGAAAAGTGGCAAAGTGAACATTCCAAGTGACCCACCGCAAGGCAATTTTTTGAGTATGTTGACGTGTTTTTCAACCCCAAATAACGAAAGCAATGTGGGACTATTCCAATGGATTAGATTAGATTTAGATTTAGATTTTAAATAAATTTGATGGGTTGTAAATGGACATTACATATTGTTTAATTTTTTTTTTTGAACTTTTATAAATTGTTGGATGGACGTTTGATTGCTTAAATTGTGAAGGCGTGATAGCTTGTACGTTTCATTGTTTGACTAACACGTAAATTGATACGGAATGATGTAGATGAATGCGGAAAAGGATCGTAAAGTTTGTTCATGTCGCAAATTTGACTTAGGGCTCTAGACATTCAAAAAGAAACTTGGATTCTAACACAACTTGAAATGTAAACGAAACCAACTCAGATAAGAAATAAAGAGAACAACTAAAAATAAATAAATAAATAAGATGAATAAAATAGAAAAATGAAATAAGATATTATAATAATAAAGAAGAACATAAACTCAATAGATGGAAAAGATGAAACGTGGCGTGTAGAAGTCCTAAGAAGCCTTGGAAACAAAAAGAATTCACAACTCCCTTCAAACGACTCTAATTTTCTCTCTAAAAAAGAAAACTTGGAAAGAAAAAGTTTAAAAACAATCCTTACAATCTTAAAAGATTGTTAAATTTATTCTAAAAGAAAACTTAAGAGAAATTCTTGAAAGAAAAACTCAAAGAGAATTTATTAACTCAAAAGAGAAGTTGAATAATAATGAATTGAATGATTTGTGTAAAATGAAAATGCCTATATATAAGCTAGCTAAATAAATCTAAATAAAACTCTTAAGTATACTAGAACTCTAATTAATCTAAACAATAAGTAGTTTTAAACTAAATTTTCTTGTTGACATAAAACTCCTAAATAACTTAAACTACTTAATAATTGTTAAAATTCGGAATAATAAAATAATAAGAGCTGATAAATACAATATTGGGCTCATATATAATAAATTTTAAGCCTATAATCCAAACCCAATATGATTTAAAATCAAATTAAAATCCCGAAACTCGTAATTCTCATCATAATCCCGTCTAGAAATTCTACTCACGCAGTCTTCACTAAAACAGTCATAACTTGAGCTCCAAACCCAAAATCGAGTGATTCAAAGTGTGTTTTGAAGCTAAAAGATAGATCATCGAATGCCATGAAGACATCTCAACACAGAAATGCCTGGATCCCATCCAAAAAGTTGTCGCAAGTATGCTGATTTCTCAAACTTGAAAATTGACATATTCGATGAATAAAATTTAATAAATTTCACCCCATCCGTGCATATATCATAAATGCAGTTGGAAGAGCTTGTCGAACATTGAGGTAAGTCCCAAATTGTTTAAGTATGTTTGAAACAATCTGATGCTTGGTATGCATGAGAGATAAATTTTGACTTGTTGCGTGAAATTATTGATGCATGCGAATTGTCTAATTGATGAATGAATTAGTAGGCAAAACATGTTAGGGGTCGTAAGAGTAAAGATTTTGTAAAATGATAAAGGGTTGTCATGTAGAAACATTAAATAAGTTGTAAAGTAAAAATGAATATGCGAGGGATAAAGTTTGCCAGTATAGGGTTAGCGTGAGAAAATGGGGTTCGCAGATAGAATGTACACGAGACAAGCTGCCAATTATATTTTCAATGGATTGTTTTATTAAAAAGGCTTTGCATGTTTTCTTCCTAGTTGGTGTTCGCAAAACGGACTTCTGTAGGGTTCGCCAAATGCCATCTGCGAAGTGGCAGTGAAAGGTTAGAGTTCACAAGGTGCGAACCTTGCCAACCTACGAGCTTGAAAACGTTAGACATTAGGAGCTCGCATGAACTAAACTGTTTTACGTTGTGTGTATTTCACATTGTCTGTTGTCTTATGTGTTGGTTAACTCTACGAAGAGTCAAGTGAACTCGATTGATGCATGCGAAGTATGTCTGTGAAAGTATTGTATGTCTAAAGAATGTCCATTAAATATGTGATAATTTTAATTAGAGAAGTACGATTTTAGGATTTTGTATACAATGATTAATTATTTGTGAGGTGTGATTGGTGATCATTGATTGGAGAGTCACTTCGGTGACTAATGTGACGTTTGAATTCGGGTCGGACTATCCCGGTCAAGTTTGGGGTGCCAAATATATAATTAGGGCTTAAATAATTTGTAATTAAGTTTTGACTTTTTCATCTATTAAATACAATATTATTTAGTCACTAGGTCATTTCATTATAATACAATGATTAAGCTCTCTCTTACTATATACCATTACAAAAACTAGTAAATCAAGTGCTCATCCAATGACCTTATCATATATGTGTTACTCTCATAGTATATCTTTAATCTCTTTAAATTCGTTCACCCAATATGATTCTAGTTTATCTCATAGTAACCATTACATCTTCCTTCATGAAAAAGTTGATTACTAATATATGGTAATTAAATCATTCATCCTAAACAAATGACACATGACCACATTACTTTTCCATCGATCATTTAATGTCGATGAGAGGATATCATTTACCCTTTATTGGGCTATTAATTTTGCTATTGTAGGTGAAGTTATGTCATGTAGAAGTCGTATACCCAAAGTACTAGCTTTTGACTTTATTACCAATTGAACTCGGGTTTTCAATATATCAAATTATATGAGTCGCACACACATAGTCCATTACTTACTCAAGATTGAGATAAGCCACGCTAAGAACGCACAAGTGAATAAATCCATAAATGAATCTGGGATTTATTCTACTTGGTTCTTGTCCGATGTATTGTCATTATGATCCAGCCACATAACGCAACTTAATATTAATTAAACGTTAGGTAGTCAGTGAGCTAATATTTTCTTTATATTTTGCTTCGCGTGCAAAACCCGTTGAGGATATAGTACACAAGATATTAATGTGAATGATAGAATTTTTATTAAATCAAATTTTTCAAAAAATTACAAGTGTATTTGATGATTTAACTACACTCAGGACACTAGAACCCTACATACATTTTACGAGTTCTATTATGAATTTCTTCCCTCTCCTTTACCAAAAAAAGGTGTTAGTCTCATTATTTTAATTTGTTAGAATTTAATCCTAAAATAAAATAGAGAAGTTAGACTAGATATTGGTAAAATCATGAACTCAAAGTGCTGATTTTTAATAACTTATTACATATAAATTATTGAAATAATACTTATTTTTAAGTTAATGATTTAACAACAAAGTTTAAGGGTGTTATTGAGTTGGATTAACTGCTCAGTTTTCAATTCTAATAAAGTAGAGGGATACAATTTGAGGTTAGACCAAGTTTATGAATCAATTTAGAATCTGAATAAAAGTTTGAGGACTTTTGATGGAATTAACCTTAACGAAAAAAAGTATTAAAGCTTTTATGAAAATCAGACGGCCAAAACATAAACATCTTCAAGCGTGGGCGGCACTGATTGTTCTCCACGTGTCCGAACCCTCAGATTCGTTTTTCCAAACCTTACCTTCGGATCCGAGCCTCATTTTTGCTCCTCTTCGTTGAAAAATTTTCACTATTTCTCTCTCTCTCTCCGAGCTAATTTAATTTCTCTCTCTAAAATCGCATTTCGGATTCGAACCCTAACTTTTTTTCCCCCAAAAATTTGACACTCTTCATGGATCGTTTTTCCAAGCTCCATTTCAAAGGCTTCTCTATGTCACTGTAAGTTCACATCTCATCTTTCTTTCTCTACGAACCCTAATGTCTTTTTTTTTGTTTCTCCTACAATTTTTTTTTTGGTTAAGTTTTGAGACGCTTAATTTATGCTTGGGCTCTGATGTTCTAGGGTTGGGAGCGGTAATGTTATTTGTAGTGTCATTTTATTTAGGTTGGAAATTGCTTGATGTCTTCTTGATATTTATGGTATTGATTAAAAATGTGAGATTTATGTGTAATTTGTTAGTTTTACATCTGTTTGGTTGCCGAGAAAATGGAGGATGCCGGGACCTTTATCCTGAGGAATTGCAAACTTCAATTAAGCAAAAGCTATAGTAGTTCTTTTATTCCTGCTCTTTGGAAGGTTATAAGCTTTCATGCTAAGTTTTGGTTTTCATCTTTAATTTCGTTCCTACATTTCTAATTACTTGTGGATTAGCGTTTTCACTTCACTTGTGGTTGGTGATTTGGTTTCTTTAACTCTTTTCTTTTTGTTATTCCCATTTTTGCAAATGGGAGGTCGCCTATTTTATTTTATTTTATTTTTCACTTGGTTTTAAATTACTAGGTTTTTGCTGTCCTTATCTATTTATCTGGTTTGTTGGCAACGTCTCATACGGTAAATTGCCTTAATTAAGTTTCACCAATAAGAAGTTCGTGTTTCATGTAAATGAGGACTCTACATAATTGACAAGAAAACAAAGAAAAACAATCATTAGATTTCTCTAGTTAGATAATAAGACACTTTAAATATTAGGTTCCAGTTCAACAGCTTGCCACATGTGATGAATTCATAGTAAACTCCTGTAGATAGATTTACCACCAATATGCTATGGAGCGTGGAATTTCTTATAGGGCATTCAGGAGTGTGTATAAGAACAATTTATAGCCACAATTTCTTCCCATTTTTCTTGGTTGGGTTAATATATTGTAATTTGCATTGAGAATGCAAGGGACCATGGCTGAATGAAAATAAGAATGGCAGTGAAAATATTTGTGAAGTTTTTTGGAGGATGTCAATGGCAGTACAAACACTTGTAGTAGTTTAGTAGAGGAGGATGTCAAGCTTCATTAGAGGGTTTAGGGTTTTGTATTAGAATTTTATGCTTGATTGCAGAAAGACTGAGTTTTTATACAAAAAGGTTATGTGGTTATTCACATGGATGCCTTCTTTGTGGATAATGCATGTTTATTCACTTTTGTGGGTGAGGTTTCTTTACTTTGGTTCTTCTTGCTTGCCTTGTATTCTTTATTCGGTTGCCAAAATGTTTTGTTTTGATAGGAACTTATGATAGTGTTTCATGCTAGCTCTTCATACTAGGTTGAAGCATAGCTGTTCTAGGTATTTAGGTTCTTAGCTTGAGTCAAGGAGTTGAAAGTTCATCTCACCATCAAGAAACTACTCTTCAATAGCTAGTAAATGTTTTAGCTTTTGTCCCTTTATTTTTTTCAAGAACTGGATTCTCTTTTGTAATTGCTAAGGTGAAAGCCATTGTAAATTTATGGTGTTACCTCTTAACCTCCAAGAGTTGTGTAGTCTGCTGGGGCAGCGCTGCCTTTGAGCTCAAAAGCTGAAGCTTAATGTCTATCCTTTTCCTGTCAAGCTGTGAACTTTGTTCTGAGGCCATAAATCCATCAATAGTTATGTATATAGCCACTTCAGTTGTGCACATTGTTCGTTGTTCATTGGAAGTTTTTATTTTTATTTTTTTCCTGGGGGAACATAGTTAACTAGAAATTATTATGTTTATGGTTCTTCATCCACCAATGCATAAAATGTTCCTTTTTTCCATTCTTATATGAAATGGAAAATTTATTAGCAACAGGCCGACACTGAGTGTTTCATCATGCTCAAACATGAGCTACCTATGGAGGCTAGATATTAGAAACCTTAAAGAGTTAGCTGGGGCGTAAAGTTAATTCCTTGAAGAAAATTTTCTAAACGTGTAGATAGGCTTCAATAATGAAAGCTTGGTGATTGAAAGTTGTTGGTGAATTTTTCCTACCTGTCTATTCTGTATCTAAATATGAGTGGTGACAGACATTGCATGGTGGATCGAAATGCACCGTTTCCTTTGGGAATGGTAAGGCAGTTAAGTCAAAATTTTTAGAGGGTTTGGGGATGATCCATGGAATGTAATTTCAAAAGATAACTACCCAAAGAAAGAACCTTCTTAAACTACATTATCTGGATGCACTGTTCATTTCTTGTCCATTCCTTTTGTGGAGTAATAGAAAGTCCTTCTTAAACTATAATTTCATTGCTCAAGAACCAATAGATGTAAATTTGTAGAAATAATAGAAAGTCCTTGTCCATTCCTTTTGTGGAGTAAAATTGGTTGCATAAGGTGAAAGGTTTTTTTACTTTGTTACAAGTATCATGATATGTTGTACCCTAGAAGATGTATTGAAGCATATTAGTTTTTTGGGCTATGCTGTTATTTTATTTGTTTCTTGATGCTGTTTTTTTTTACTTGTTACCACACCTTCCCTACAGACGAAGAAAGAATGGTGGGACAATTCTCATTATGGGATAGATGATTTAATTTCTGTTTCCATGAGATCATATATTTGATTTTATGCATGCAGGATAAGGTTGAGTTTTGAAACATGGCTATTGGGGTGAATGTTTAAATGTTAAAGAAGAGGTTTGTTTCTAGTTACAAATTGGATTTAGAGAAGGATTCATATGATTGTGTGCTTGGTATGGAGTCGCAGGCATGTAAATCTTTAACTTGATTCTTATTCCTTGTAGGCACTAATTTTCTTCTCACAAAGCTTTAGCCGCTGTGTTTTTGGCTTTGGATTATCTATGCCTGGCAACGAAGTTGGAGACAGGATCCATAATTTCCTTGGAGGAGAGAGTTTGTCTCAGGGCCAGCATCACTCACAGGTCTTTGATGGTACCTGGTCTGGCTTAAATAACAATCAGTGGGTTGGAAGCCAGAGACAAGTTGGCGGCCCTCTTGTTTCCGGTTTGAAGAATTTCAGTTTACATCAATTAGGTAATAATCAAGATATCTTGATCGTTTAGTTTCTGCTTGCTTTTGTTGCAACAGTTTCCATGATGTGATTACAGTGCATTGTTATTACATGCTTCTATACCACTGTTTAGCTGACGTGACTATATTTTTTGACATTAGCTGATGCTGACAGAGGACAAAGTGGTCGGTCTTCAAGCCTGCAGCATGGCCTGAACTTTACACAGTCAGGTCTGAGGCCTGAAGGTGTCAGAAGTCAATCTCAAAATCAATCATCAAATGTAAATGGCTATATGCAAGGGCATCAGGCTTTCCAGACAAGGCAGAATGAAACCAACTTTTTGGGAGTGGATACAGCATCTCGGGGCCCTGATCTTCATAAGAAAAATCCAATGAGATTGGACGCTGCTGAATCGCCAGTAAATTATGATTTTTTGGGTGGGCAACAGCAAATTAATGGACAGCATCATGGCATGATCCAGCCTTTGCCGAGGCAACAAGCAGAGAGGACTGACATGCAGCTGTTACAGCAACATGCCATGCTTAAGAAAATGCAAGAATTACAGAGGCAGCAACTTCCAAACTCACACTTTCAGCAACCAGAAGCAAGACAGTTGAGTTCTGTGAATCAGGTTTCCTCTGTTGTAAAACAGGGATCAGATAGTGTTTTTCTTGCTCCAATAAATGGTGTTCCTGTCCATAATGCTTCGAATTATTCGTGGCAGACAGAGAACGTGAACGCAAATGTAAATGCAAATTGGCTGCAGGATGGTGCCACTCCAGCCATGCAAGGATCCTCTAGTGGATTTTTGTTTTCCCCTGAGCAAGGCCAGGTGCATTTGATGGGTTTGGTTCCTCGACAGGTTGATCAGTCATTTTATGGGATCTCTACTAGTGGTCCAATAGTAGATCAATATCAATATTCTTCTGTCCAAATGGATGAGCCTTTAATGCAGCAGGTGCAAGCCAGAACTAATTCCTTTCCAGGTAATCAGTATGCTATGTTCCAAGATCAAGTTAGCTTGCAAGATGGGTCTTTGGTTTCTGGACAGGGTGACCAGGGTAAAAATGTCTTTGGTGCTGCAGCTGGTCAAGGTTTAAATAATGGATTTCTTTCAGAAAATTTGCAGCAAATGACTATCCTACCCAAAAATGCAGTGATGCAGGAATCTAGTGGGAAGCAAGGACATCCTGGTCCCTCAGAAACATCCCTCAGGAAGTCATCGATTCAGGCTGACCCCCCTCAGGCTGTGGCTACCCTAGATCCGACTGAAGAAAAGATATTGTTTGGTTCAGATGACAGTGTGTGGGATATGTTTGGAAAGAGTGCCAATATGGGCTCAGTTTTGGATGGTATGGACTCTTCTGGGGCATTTCCTTCACTGCAAAGTGGAAGTTGGAGTGCTCTTATGCAGTCTGCTGTGGCAGAAACCTCTAGTAACGATATTGGGATACAGGAAGAGTGGAGTGGTTTAGGCATGCAGCATAACGAACCTCCAAGTGGTAACATGCCTTCATCAATTGTCAACTATGGCAGCAAACAGGAATCATCTTGGGCTGATAACAAGTTTCCGCCTGCCTCAACACTGAACTCTAAACCTTCTCCCATGGCTCAGAGATTTGTTAAAGAGTTAACAGAAGACAGTAGCAAACGGCTAGATTGCAGTTCTTTACGAAAGCACGTAGCTGAAAGTGCTGAATTCTTAGGAAATGCTTCTCACTCTCCCGGTATGCAAGTTACTGCAAACAGTATTTCAGGTCACCAACAAGGATTGACCATACATAGTCCTCATTGTCAGCCACAGAATGAACCAAATGGTTGGAACTCCATTGATTCTGCATCACATAGTGTTGGTACCATATCAAAAAGTCAGGATATTCAAAGGTCCTTGCAACCTTCTCAGAGTAGTGATCAGAGTGGTGCTATGTATAAGGAGAGAGGTCATAGTTCTGGTTTTGATCTTACAAATATTAAATCAGGGAATGTGAATTCTGGCTTGGGAAGCCTACAGGTGAATGGGGAAGCCTCTGATCTGGATAATTTTGCTGAAATTACAGATAAAAGAACCACAAGGGTCACCAAGGAAAGCAGCCAACTCCCAAACAGTCGTAATCTTCATCTCTGGAAAAGCGTTGATTCTCAAGTTAACCGTGGACTAAGCAGGGTTCCAGTAGAATATCAGCAAATTCAGGAAAGGAGCCCTGAAAATTTGGATTCATCTGGAAATCATTGCTTGGACAAGGGAGCATCTGGAGTAAATGTTTCAGGGGATCTCAATGTCAAAGAAACTTCTAATGACAGTTTTTGCTCCAACTTACCACAATATACTTCCACTGGTGGTACGAGAGACAATGTTTGGCTGGATGTAAATGATTTACGAGGAGGAAAACAGAAGTCATCTGCTCATATTAGTCATAAACCTTCTGTGACCCGTAAGTTTCAGTATCATCCTATGGGGGATTTAGATGTTGAGATCGAACCTTCTTATGGAACTAAAAGTGTTGCACATTCACGAGCAACATCCCAACACGTTTCTCAAGGATTGAAGGGTCATGTCAAGGGATACTCTAGGCAGTCACAATTAACTGGTCATGCTGGTGGAGAGGCTACAGAAGTTGAGAAGGTTATTTTATTTGTTTTGTTATATAAGTAAATAGTGTGCAATTTGCCTACTCTTTTTCTCTGTCTTTACCCGTGATGAACTTTCCTTTATCTTTTTGTAATAACTTAGCCTTTGGAAGACTAAATAGTTGTATATTAACTTTCTTTTTCTGTATGTTAGGGTTGTTTTCCTGGCCTTAAAGTAGACAAGATACCCTCAAAAAGTTCAAATCCTGGTTCTGCACCTGACAGATCTTTTGGTGGTTTTGTGCCAAACAAGACATCTCCAACAAGGTAGTTCAACTGTTGCACTTCTCAATTTTTTAGCTTGACCTGAATTCATAGCTTTTCTTCCGACCAAAACAAAGAAAGGAATTCCTGGCGCTTTTTTTTGTTGATGTAAACTTGGCTATTAAAAATTCCTTTTGCTGATAAAAAAAAAGAAAAGAAAAAAGCTTTTGGGTTGTTAAAAGTATTGAATAAAAACTTAGCGTCATTGTATTAATATTTGAAATCTAATTTTGATTTGGTAACCCTGAACATCTGCTTTCTTGTATTATTTTTGTGCTGGTTTACTTGTTTACATTCTATTGAGCTCTGAATCTTCTCAATGTTTGCAGTCAAAATATACTGGAGCTTTTTCAAAAGGCTGATCCGCCAAAGGAGCATGGTACTGCAACACGCTTAAGCTCTTCTGAACACAATCAATCATCTGAAATGCCTGATGCAGAAACTTCTGATGGATCAGTGGGTCAGTTTCAGCATAATAGGCCTATTGCTTCTCAAGGTTTTGGTTTACAACTAGGGCCCCCATCCCAAAAGTTTACTATTCCAGATCGTGCAATTTCATTGCAGAGTTTCCCTCAAGGAGTTAATTCTCTAAATTTAGTTCACGGCTCTTCTGAGGTAGGAAGGAAAGGTCATACATGGTTGGATACTATTGCTTCTGTTCAGTCCTCAACTCCTGGAGCATCCCATGGAGATAGGAGTAATGTTTCAAGTGTCTCTGGTCAAACCAGCAACAAAGCCTCACAAAATACTATGGAGACCAGTGTTTCTGCAGGTTTTACCTCTTACAATCCTCATTCAAAAAGTCATCTCCAAAGCCAGCACGTCAGTAGTGTTGGCAGTCAAGGAACACCAAAGGAATATGTCAATGCACCTTTTGGTGTTTTGGCATCTCAGATGAAGCAGACTGATGATTATTCTGTGATAGTTCAAGCTAGTCAAGGAAGGAAATCAGCACCTTGCATGCCCAAAACTGCTCCTGGTGAGAATCTTGCTTCTTCAGAGGCTTCTTGGCCTAGTAGTAGCAACGAAAACAATGCAAGGGATCCAGGCCAGCATTTTCCAGTCTTGGAGGCTTCTTTACCTTCTACTACATCTGAATCTTCACAAGGTGCTTTTACAAAAAATATGCCTAATTTACATGCAAGTGTCTCAGCCCCACAACATCTATTAGGAGCTCAGAGTGCTCTGGCCTCACAAAATTTGTTTAAGCCTAATCATCAGTCAAATATTAAGTCCGAAGCATCTCATCCTGGATCAAAAAAGCTAGATGATCAAATTGCCCAGGTAGTAGGTAGTGGTCGATCTGAGTTCCCTGCAGACTGTGCTAAACCACAAAGCTTTGTTGGAGAAAAGCAACCTGCAAACACCCAGCAGGTATTGCGAGAGAACGATGCCAGCCAAAATCTTGCAGCCATGCAAAGAGATATTGAAGCTTTTGGCCGTTCTTTAAGACCGAATAATGCTGCAAACCAGAATAATTTATTGTTGCATCAGGTGCAGGCCTTGGAAAACGTAGAGATTGATCCGAGTAATAGGAGTGTCAAAAGATTTAAAGGTCCAGACTCTGGTTTGGATGCTCAGCTGGTTGGTTCCCATGGTCAGGAGGAACGATCTTATGGATCCGGTACTGTGATTAGAGATGCTGCAGTTAATTTTTCATCAGATCCTTCTGGAAATTCTAAGATGCCAAGCTTTTCATCGAACACTGGAGATGACAATGAAAGACAGTTATCTTCTAGTGATATGCTGGCATCTTCTCAGAATGATTCCCAGGATTTCCCCAATGCTAATAATCCAGCTGCTGTTCTCAAGGGTGAACACTCTCAGATCAGTCCCCAGATGGCTCCGTCTTGGTTTGATCGGTATGGGATGTTCAAAAATGGGCAAATGATGCCTGTATATGATGCTCGGAAAATTGCCATGATGAAGGCTACAGAAAAAATATTTACTGTTGGTAGGCCTCCTGACAGCTTGCATCCTCTTCATTCAAGTGAGCAGGTTAATGCTGCTGCTGCTGCTAGTCAGTTGGATAATGCCCAGGAAAGCTCAAACCTGTTGCCCGTAGCAAGTGATCATTTCTCCCCCCACTCTGTGTGTCCTGGTGTCACAAATCAGAGTTTGGTTGTTGTGAGAGCAAAGAAGCGTAAAAGTATGACATTGGATCTTCTATCATGGCATAGAGAAGTGACACAAGGTTCTCAAAAGCCTCAGAACATCAGGTATTTGAGATGTGTTCAATTTGATGTAATTACTTTTAACAGTATCTATGTGAATGACCACAAGCACTAAAACATTTCCAATTATAAATTGCTAATATGAAAAAATTAGTTTCTCTTTTTCTCGCTGTCATTGTGTTTTTCCTTTCCACTTTTGGAATTATGTTGAAATTTTTTGTTGACCACAGTGTGGCAGAAGCAGAATGGGCACATGCAGCGAATCGCTTGATCGAGAAGGTGTCTTTGGTGTTCAACTGTCTTTTATTTTGTGTTAGTCCTTGGAGTCTCTGGCCGTTCTCATCTCAAGGACATTGATCTAAATTGCAGGTTGAAGATGAACCTGAAACAATTGAAGAATGGTCACCAGTGCTTAGAACGAGAAGAAGGCTTATATTGACAACACAGCTTATGCAACAACTACTTTGTGCTCCTCCAAGAGTAGTTTTTTCTACAGATGCTAGCGAAAACCATGAGACTGTGGCCTATTTTGTTGCCAGATCAGTTTTAGGGGATGCATGCTGCACATCATATGTCCCTGAAAGTGATACAGCTGATCCTCCTGACGGTGGATGCATGTAAGAACATGTTAATTTTATTTGAAATATTTGAATACTGTTTTTACCAGCTCTCATTTGAGGGCATTATTGTTTGTCATATCAACTATCTTTGTAATGATTCTTTTGTTGTTAATTTGCTGTTAGCCTCTTTGAAAAGCTTAAGGAGGAGAAAAATGAGTCCATCTTAAAAGCTGCAGAAGAGATTATTGTCAGGAAAAAGAAGCTGGAGAATTATTTACAGAGGTAAGTCACATCTAGTTTTTACCAATCTTATATGCATAATATCTCTTCTGTTAATCTTTTGCAACACTGATATTAATATGAACCCTTCATGTTGTTTACTAAGCTTGACGTTAAATGTTGTGGTCAGAACTTCTCAGACCACCCATTAAATTTAATTATATTGTTGTCTCACGCGGAAGGGTTTACTTGTCACATCCATGGATGGCATTAGTTGTCCCTTTTTTCTTATACTCGTAGTTTCTCCAGCACAGGCTCAATTGTCCGTTGGATTTTAGATTAAGAGGCATTCTGCCTTTTGAAAAGTCTGGGCTGATACGAATTTCTAATTTATCATATGATTATATGTTCCCATTTCTATTAAAACCACAGGAGCTGATTTGTTAGTGGAGGCAGAGGATGCAAACTGCTATTACTTTGCAATTGAGTATTTTATTTGACTTTGTAGGAGGGATGCATCATTTCATATACTATACAGGCTTTTATTCTTATTTTTCTTTGATTTGCATTTTTTTGGAAGATCTTAGTTGGGTCTAGACTGAACCTCTATTCATTTGTTTTAGATTTTTAGTTCGTTTGGTTGCCCGATATTGGCCCCATTATTTGTTTTACCCTAAGCTCTTGTTTTATCCTGACTCGGGTGTCACGGTCTGTGTCTAATAGTAGTGTGTTTGTTTTTTACCTCACGTTTTTTCATATATTTGAATGATTGTACCCCCATTTTCCATTTTCGAATTGCGGGCAAAGCTATTTGTCGAAAACTAAGAAGTTCGGTAACATCTAACATATGGTTTTCTAATGTTTCGTCTTTGTCATGCAGTCTGGACAAGAGAGCCTCAATCTTGGACTTAAGAATAGAATGTCAGGATCTAGAGAAGGTTTCTGTCATCAATCGTTTTGCCAAGTTCCATAGCCGGGGGCAAGGTGACGGGGCTGAAACCTCGTCATCTTATGCAATTGCTAGTTCTCACAAATTCTTCCCCCAGAGATATGTTACTGCACTACCAATGCCCAGGAATCTCCCCGATAGGGTACAATGTCATTCACTTTGATCAGTAGCTAATTGATTTTCCCCTCGTTTTCGGCCAACCGGTTCTTGCCGCACCAACTTCATCAAACTTAAATATTTCACCACACAAATGGAAACGTAGGAGAAGAATGTGCGGTTTTAAACCAAGGAAGGCTCATAGAATCTCTTCACTGGTGCATGATTTTTGAGAAATTAATATATAAGTTGGTCAGTGAGTGTAGGCCGTTGGTGCCTCTTGATTTTTGGGTGAATTGGGGGAGAATAGAAGAGCTTTGTTTCTGATAATTCAACATATAGAAAGCTGAATATTCAGGTAATTAAAGTGTAATTTATTAAAAGCCTTTTGGCCTTCCCATAATAGCTGTCTCATCTTTTGTTCTCTTTCAGACAGGCAGTGGAAGGGGTTGGGGCTTAGGGGAATTGGTTGGAGATGTTTACAGTATAAAATGTTCCAAAGCCTTCAATCAGCTATTACCCTTTTATATCGGGATTCAAAGGTGAGTGTAAGATGTTGGTATATGTTATTACCACTATATTTTTTCATATATATATATTTAAGGTTATAACATGAATATTTTTTTAAAAATAGTTTAAAAGTTCGGATAGCATAAATCAATGAAATATTTTAAGGCTCTCTAATATCTGGGAATTCCTTTTTTCAATTTGATTAGTCTAGAATCTGACATTTCTTCTTAATATGATGTCACATAATTTTTTTATATAATAACATATTAGTCATTCAATTTTTGTGGTGTTAATATCATTAAATAAAAAATATATCCTTTCTCTATTGTCTCTCCCCTACCCAACCACCATACCCATCAGTCAATTTCTGGTGAACGTGTCATGTTATTAGTTTTAAATTTTATTTATATGATATAT
>CM025247.1:20438045-20451618 GCA_013677275.1 Gossypium schwendimanii | reverse complement strand
TAAAGACGCTACTTCATTTGCAACTTGCCGGTTAGAGTTTTTGACATACTTATTTATTCTAGCCTCTTCTATAATATAGCGACGGTCTTTTCCTTCATCACATCTTGCAAAATTTCGTTAGAAAAATGTAGATGTAACTGTGTTAACACCTTTTGACCTTTACACCTCTTCTCTTCCTCCGTCAATGTCAAAAGCATCTTATCTATCTCTAGCAGCACATCCTCTAAGTCTATCTGTGCAAGAACTGTCCGCATCTTTATCTGTCACAACGCGAATCTGATGTTGCGATCCAACAGCAGAATTTCATACTTCAGGGACGCCATTACCATGATTGATATGAACAACCCGAAAGCTCTAATACAAATTTGTAAAAAATAGAACGCCGATAATGACAATGTATCGCAAAGAAAAAGAGAAAGAAAAATAAAGAATACAGATTTTTACGTAGAAACCCTTTCAGGAAAAAATCACGGGTAGAAAAGATAATTCACTATGTCGAATTTGAATAATTACAAGAGGAGTAGACTATNTCTATTTATAAGCTTGTAAAACCATATTCTAATAGGAGTGTAGTAAGGTTAAAACCCTTTATTCTAATCAATATAAAATAGATGAAGTGTAATGATGTTGAAAAACTTTATTCTAAAATAAAATAAACGAAGTGTAGTTCTATATGGATTTTACTTTTATTTTATTTTATCATTGTATTTTATTTTAATAAGGATTTAATTCACTCAATTCTAACACAAATCGAGTTTGTTAGGACTCAGACGGGCTGCTCAGCCCATATGCTTAAGGCAGCACCCAAATTTATATGCACTTCGTTCCTGCAGGTTTAGGATTTTGGATATTGGCATCATCACTGTGTCATTACTATTAAATAATAAGAATGATATGTATACAAGATGGATAAAAAATATCAATATAACTGGATTGCAGCCATGATGGCCAATTTACAGGTTATATACATATACATATCCCACAAGTATATGGCATTCATCAAGTATTTCCCATTGAGATTGTTAGATAGCCACCAAGAGTATAGCAGATCTTTGTCACCAACCAGCAAAAACCTATAAAAGTATATGAGCAAACGTTTCAGATACATACCTCTGTTGGAAGATTGTGTCAATGTCGTACACAACAGATCAAAAGGGATGAGTTCAAGTTAGCCAATGCAAGACATTATAGGATGACATGGAGGATGCTTTTTCACTTTTCAGTTTGATGACCATTAAGGGTTTGGGGGATTCTTCAACTCAGATTGAATGCTGTAGTTTACTCCTCCAGAATAAGCACTACCAGGTACATTGACTAGAAGTTCATCCTCTGGTATGTCCTCAACTATCTCTGAGGGTCCTTGATCCTGAAACAAACCAAATTGTAGATACATAACACCTTAAATATGAAATTTATGTTATAATAGAATACCATCATCTTACGAACTTTCTTTTCCCTAGTTTGAAACATCTTATGACATAGAAATGAACAGCTATAAAATGTGTAATAACCACCCTTGCTTATTTACCTTTCCACAAGAAGAATTATTTTCCATATTCTCGGCTTTTTTGAGGTCAGCCATGATGGCTTTAAGCTTTTTCTTTGCTTTGGTCTGAATTGAACGACGTTCAGTGCATTGTGCTGCAGTAACAACAACATGACAGGCCACACAAAGGGTCCTCATATTCTCTAGCCTGCATTCACCTGCATAAAATTTCGGCAACATATGAAAATCGAAATCAAGCTCAATTTAACAGAAAAGCAATAAAACAAGATAGTCAAGATCAAGAAAGTACTAGAAAAAGTAAGTTTGTGAACAATAACATACCTCCGCCTCTATAAACAGGGACAATGTGGTCC
Organism: Gossypium schwendimanii; assembly: GCA_013677275.1. Classification (NCBI taxonomy): domain Eukaryota; kingdom Viridiplantae; phylum Streptophyta; class Magnoliopsida; order Malvales; family Malvaceae; genus Gossypium; species Gossypium schwendimanii. The sequence continues at coordinate 20,449,758 of CM025247.1, read as the reverse complement.
GCATGCCATGCATTGCCCTCGGAAGGATCACTAACAAGCTTGTCAACCCTGCAGAAGGTAAACTAGGAAATTGGTTCATAGAAAATACTGTGATTTCGAAAGTACTACTAGTGTATGACTTATGTGGCCATATGCCTACAAAGCTGTTCAATACTTTATATGTCGAGCAGATTTCTTTGCATGACACTCGTACAGTCACTGCATAATTTTCTACAACAAAATATTCTGCCGTAATAAGGAAACTGCATTGGTAACTTATCCTGATTGACGTACAAGCTCTTCTGACTTGCAATCTTTGGTGCTACTCTTGCAATATACTCCCGCCGCCTCTCTAATGTTAAAGGTTTTAAGTGCTTCACAAGTTGGTGACAGTCTAATTGGCAATTTGTGCAGATACCGTGCTCAAGTTGAAAAAGTTCCTGGAAATATTGAGTTGTCACATAAAGCATGTAACCCAATCAGAAAAAAAAATCAAAAGAATAGATATATTGGTCAAGTAGTAAAGAAACATATGCACAAACCTCACGGATGAAACTGCTGCTAGTTCTTAGGCGGTATTCTTCATAGCAGCCAAGTTTACAAAAAAGATCCTCAAAATATTCAGGACTCTTGGCATTTCTCCCCCTGAAGACATAGGAAGCCAGTGACATATGTGACAAATGGCAAAGCAAGAGAAGGCTAATTAGTCCTTACTCGCATGGTTTTTGGCAGAGTTTACAGAGTGGTTCACCAGTCAGCGTCCAACCCTGAGTATACTCTTTCTTCTTTTTACTGTAACTACGCTGTAGATGGACCTTTTTCCACACAGCATTTGGAGGCAAAGAAACATTTATCTCACAAAAAGGTGTTGTGCGGCGCTTGCTCCCACCTTTTAGCAGTCCCTGCAATAGAATAAAAAGCAACACCTTGAGTTATCCATAATGAAATAAAGGAGATATCCTAGGGTAGAATAAAATTCATTCAGACATACCCCAGTATTATGGTTAATGCTTTCCTTCAAGTAGCATAACTCAACAGACAAAGGGAGTTGCAAAGGCTTTCCGTGTAGTTTTCTTTGTTCAATGGGTCTTAGATTATTCCATTCATCAATGAAGGCCCAAAGAGCATGCCTATATGTGGGGTTGTCCTTGAAATATTTGGAAACCGTTTCCTTACTACCACAAGCAAGAGCATTTTCTAACTCAATTTCCTCTTGTCGAAAATTCTCAAAAAGTGGCACAGGTCTCAAATCTTTCCCTTGGATGCAGGAATACAGGTGGATTCTTCCAGTATGGGCACTTACCTGTATATTTCAAGTACAATGTTAATGTTTAAGAAAAGAAACCCACTGGATTTATATTCCTATTTATTGCACTGCCATTTAATGTAAACTCCAGACCACTAATAATATCATCATTGTTGAAACCTACAGTCAACTATCTATTTGAGAGAAGGGGGATATTTTCAAATGATGTTTTTATGTTTTTATCTCTAGAAAGAGATGAGTTTTCCTAGAGAATTAAGGTTGTATGTGGGTAAAGGATTAATAGGAAGGTTAGACAAAAGTTCTACAGTAGAGTTTAATCATTGAAAAGGTAATCTATATAATCAGTTCATTTATTGAATGTATGACAAAAATACCATTTTTCACCCATTTTGTCAATTAAATCACACAGGAGATACAAGCTTTGGAATGAAAGTTTTGGTCAAGGATCAATCAAATAGCAAATGCCTGCAAATACATATATCGAGGGGAAATTTTCAATAAAAAAGGCATAACCCTGGAAGGATTTGACAGTTCTTTGATATATTTTGTAGACTGATATAATTAGCAGCCAACTAGTTGCTATCATGATAATTACTTTTTGGCTGGGTTTTGGAAACTAATTTGTAAGTCCAGCTTGGCTTGCTTCCTTGCTTGAAATGTTGAATGAAACATTCTCTGAAAATGCTATAAAATTTATAGCATACATTCTGAAAGAATTTTCTATCAAATAACTTGAAGCTCATCTAAATCTTGTATGGCCATATGTGGTTTTGAATTCATAATTTTGGATAATCTCTGTACTAACGTGTGAAATTAAGAAGAAACAAGTCACCATGTTAACATCTCTTTACATGTCTTCCACAAAGACTACTTAAAGGAACAATTTGAAATGGAGAAAATTTTCATCCGCCGCGCAGGGTGAGAAAACAACTATAGTTTTGCTTGATGCAAAATAAACCAGAATCTACAATTAGGTATAGTTTGTTTACCTCAAACCGCAGAGAATCAACTTGAATAGTATTACATTCAGCGTCTGATGGTTGAATTAGTGCACCAACATCTGCTGTGGTTATCTTTCCCTGCATTAACATAGACTTTGAATTAGCTAATTTTAAGCCAAAATCTAAAGGACAAATCATTTTGCTGTATTGAGAAAAAAAATTTCAATTAGTACATTTGGCAGTGGATCTTGATCTTCGCTTCTGTTATCCATTTTAAAAGGAGGGCATACGTCGCATCTTCCAATATCAGCTGCAGAAGGTTGCAATTCTTTTTCATTTCCCATGGAATTAAGATCTTGGAGTTGTCGATCAGGAACCACACCACCCTGTATATCAATAGAAGCATTATTAACTTGTAATAAACAGAATATAGCTCAAAAGTGAAAGAGAAACAAGAAAAACTAATTCACTTGAATAGGTAAATAGTAGCAGCAGGTGAAGAAAAGTTTCTCCAACAAGGTTAGTTTAGCTGACATGTAGGTATTTTCTGCATGTGCTTGGTCAAAGGGAAGCTCAAGCATACAGGTTAACCATTCCAGCGAAGCTCCTTCTAGTAAATATAAAAGAAAAATTACTTTTTATTCTAATAATGTTAAAGTTTTACATCATTATGACTGTAGCTGTCACCAGTTTGATTCATTGTGTCAGATCCATCATTCAATTCAACAGCAACATCAGCAAATGCTTCTGAAGGCTGGAAATCCTGGGAATATTCAGGGTCTTGCTGCTGCTCTAAATCCAGTGAAAGTTTTCCAGGTGCTTCTTTCATCAAAATTTTTTGCTTACAATTTGCATAAGGTGTTACCATATCAGAAATGCCTTTAACCTACCAAACCAGAAGAATAAAGTTTGATCTTTTAGAAAAATTAAATAAAATAAAAAATGAAACGATATAATGCCTGCTCAACAAAACAAACCACCAATTTAAGTCATGCATTTTACCAAACATGCATATCCACACGCATATGATGATTGGAATGGGAAAAAAGAAAAGATTTCTACGAAAGAAAAAGAATTTTTTTTATTCTAATAAAGTTAAAAAGTTTTACATCACTGTCATTGTAGCTGTCACCAGTTTGATTCATTGTGTCAGATCCATCATTCATTTCAACAGCAACATCAGCAAATGCTTCTGAAGACTGCAATTCCTGGGAACATTCAGGGTCTTGCAGCTGCTCTAAATCTAATGAAAGTTTTCCAGGTGTTTCTTTCACCAAAATTTTATGTTTGCAATTTGTATCAGGTGTAACCATATAAGAAATGCCTTCAACCTACCAAACCAGAAGAATAAAGTTTGATATTTTAGAATGCCTGCTAAACAAAACAAACCACCAAAACAAGTCATGTAATTTTACCAAAATGCACATGCACACACATATCATGGTCGGAATGGGAAAAATGAAAAGATTTTTATGCCAATCAGGTGAAGTTTCAAAACACATTTAGCACTAGCACAGACAGAAAGCAATACTGATGAATAAGCATCAACAATATAATATTAATAAGTGTTTGGCTATGTAAGGCTAAAGGCAATCTATTGCATGGAACAATTCTCAGCAGCCACCAACGTACATAAAATGTGCTTAACAGGCAAAAGCAGTCAGAACAGAAATCATGTAATCCTGACGTCTCCTTACAATAGTTCTGAAACAGTGGAGAGAAAACTTAAAATGGTGCAACAAAACAATGTCAATTACACCCCCATCTTTGCCCTGCTTCTCATTTTAAGAAAGAACCTAAACTCTGCTAAGTATACCACAAACAAATTTATTGTAAAAATATATATATTTTTGTATAAGATCACTCCATAATAGGAAGTTGTCACTTATTGTATGAATAGTAGCAAATGCATAGAGAGAGAGAGAGAGAGAGAGTAGGCACTTCTATCTCTTTCATTGCGTCATATTTTCCATTTGTTGTAGATGAAATACGTTGCAGACTCTTGTTTAGATTTTGCCAATGTGACTCATCCAAAGTATCCTGAAGTATGAGAAAACTATAAATAGCATAAAATAATATGAACTGTCTGACAAATTTGCTAAAATTTCTTCCATAATATATGCACACCTTTGCCCAGAGGATGTAAATGTTGACTGCGCTTGTTTGCCCTCGTCTATGAGCTCTATCCTCAGCCTTTAAAAGACAAGGATGGAAGGGGAAGTAAGGCAACTGATCAAATTTGAACAAGCAAAAGTATGTATTTATAAAGCTCTGAGGACGATAGGTCCTTAAGCAAGTTTGGGATTAATACAAGATAAACCAATAAAAGATTGTAAGAGCTCTCTCTATCTCCCCCTCCCTTCCTTGCCAAGATGATGCACGGGAAAGTTACAGAAATCCAATTCCACAACCTTAATTATTTTTTAAGCTTTGTTTTACGTTCCTGCCATCGTTATTGCTATTTCTCATTCCAGGAATAAAGACCTTAACATATGCATTCTGAAAAATGCAGAAATGATCAACTACTTTTCTGCTTTAACTGACATTTCAATCAAGCAGAAATTTTGATGCATATCATCAATTTTTTTGCTCTTTTGGATGTGTACATTATCCTGCCATCTAGACTAGCAAGCAACGCATACTGGATAACTGCCCTATAAAATATTTGCTTCTAATTTTATCCATAATCTTCCTTCATCAATTAGGGAAAAAGACCAAGGGGGGGAGGGACACTTCCTTTTACAGTATTTAAAATAGTTTTAAAAATGGAAAATCAAGAACACGTGTCTAAAAGGAAAAAGCAGAGAGAATAACAGGCCAGTCGGTAATTCAAAATAGGACCACAGAAATCTGAAGCTCCTAAAAGCTCTAATAAAAACAGTGTCACCAAAATAACCTTGTGAAGGTGATTGTTGGTATTGAAATTCGAAACTGACCTCAAAATTTTTAAACATTTAACACCATTCTACATTAAATTCAGCGCATTCAAAATTTTATTGAGACTGGAACAGGATTTCTTAAAGAGTAATGCTATAATTCAGCAAAAAAAAAATCTATATGTAAAAACCTGAAGCATCAAAGATGGTGACTGAGGCAACTCCAAGAACACAACATGTTTTGCTGATGAAAAATCAAGTCCAACACCCCCAGCAGTTATTCCAATTATTGCAATTTTGGCCTGATGAATGAGGCTGGCTATGGTCAGTATAATACAGGAAAAAAGTAGCTTGGCTGCAAGTCAGAAAATGGTCTCTTTAGTAATGTCTGCCACACTAGAAAATAACACATAGGACATATGTAGAAAATGCTTGTATCTGTTCATGCTTTTTCCATTATTTTTAAGTATCCAGGGAAGCACAGAACATGAAAATTGTTGCATGGATGAATAGATTCTTGGAGTAAACATCTTGGGTTAGAAAATAAAATGTATAAACCTAAATTAACAAAGTGACTATCAAAAAGAGAAAGAGATTGTATCAGACACAGAAAATCTTGTAGCAATATAACCACTTTTTGAGTATAGAAATTTCAAATTTCATGAGCTATGCAATTCAACGTGTTTAATCTAGATAATAGTTGATAATTATGCTAAATGACAAAAAGGTCAGTAAAGACAATCCAAAAATCTTTCTTAAACGAACAAAAGGAACATAGACAAAGAAAAATGTAACACAAACCCCATTTGGTGATTTAAATGACAGTACAGCTGATTGTCGATCTTTTGGAAGTGTGGTTCCATCAATACGGACAAAACTAATTCCTTTCTCACATATGAATTCCTGGATAATTTAAAACAGCAAACTTCATGGATTGCAAAGGAAAAAATAAAGATAGTAGCCTTAAAAACCATTTATTTAAAGTTAATAAGGTGTCATCATGGATCTAACCTACTAACACAGTAGCATTCACTATTCAGAGGGCTACAGACTAAAGAAAAAATTTTAAACAAAAATATTTTACACATCAAAAGATTTGACTTACAGCCCATCCAAACGAGCGGAAATAAACCTAGACAAAATATCACAGTTCCATTTTTACTTTAAACTAGAAAGTGATTAACTACTTAATTTCATATTGACAACCTAATTTTTCTTTTTTTGTATATTGCAGATCATCAATGAGACAGGAGAAATCTATCATGCACAAATTCTGTGCAACTAAAGAAATAAAGAGAATCTTTCTTTTTGTCTTTATTAATGCTGATAGTAATTCTTCCACAGTCAAGGATGCATCTCAATATTCCATTAGATGTTACTCTAGTGAATGAAGGGCTTATTATATCTTACCTGTATTCCATCAAGAACTTTATGGTGATGGGCAAAAATTATCATTTTATGAGAACTGGAGTTTAAATCAAATTCTTCCACGCCATCTGAATTTGCAATTAGTGGGTGATTAGAAAACCATTTACGAAATCCACGAAGCTTTGCAACACCAAGTTCTTGATAAGAAAGTTCACTAGAATTGCAATTGTGAATGCCATCTGGAAGCAACAAGGAGCAACATATAACTAAAAAAACAATACTCAGATACGGCCAACTGTGTATTCATGACATCTAGCACAAGCAAGAAAAAACTTGCAACACCAGCATATGACACCAAGTATGGAATTAATTGTATTTACTTCCTATTCATGAAAGTTTTCTCATAATGGTTCAATTAATCAAAGATTTCTAAGCATACATTACACAAAATATATACCAACTATAGATATTTGTGTCTCTATAAACATAATGATGCAGAAAATAAAAAATAGAGAAAATCACTAGAAAACCAAAGAGTGAAATTTTCTCAAAGCTGAGATAAATTTCTAATACCTTTTTCAAGTATCTGAAAGACCTCCACAATCAAAAGCCAACTAAAATTACCAGCATAGTTGTTTATAGGCTATTTGCCTAATTCCCATACATTATACATGGCAAGATCAGTTAATAGAGAACCTAATGTCCTAAACAAAAATAAAATTTACAATTAAAGCACAAGAAAATAAAAGATTAATTAAATAGCCCCTACTAATACGCATTACGTGATCTTAAAGAATGAAATAAGTTAAGAATGCACGCAACCTTAAGTTAATTCACATTAAACAACTTCAGTTGCATTATGAACAAGATATCTCCAAAACACAGTGAGAAATATAGGAATAGAAGATTTCATCCCAAATAAAAAAGGAATAGACGGCATCTATACTGGAAATAAAGCACCACAGTTTGGAAAGAACTGGAACAATGAATCACTCAAAATCTCAATCTCTCTATAGTGATCAACATTAAGAAGAAACAAGAAAAGAAGGAAAAAAAACAACTCTTCATGTCTAAACAAGATTCTACAGGGAAAGGAATGCACTTGTGCTAGTTTTAGATGATGACGCGCTATGTGAAACCAAATTCAGTTTCCAATTCTTAGAATGCAAGAGAAAGTTATGCTTCAACTCTAGAAAACACGCTATTTGCAATGCACCTTTGGGACTACAGCTAATAGAATATTGGCTTACAACAATTAATCATGTGCCATCAACATGACAAATTCAGCATATTCCAAAGGCTTAAGCAACACAATATACGCAAAGATCATCTAGATAAAAATTTTCATCATTTATCCGAGTCATATGTGTTTGTTAAAACAGAAAATGATAAAGAGGAATCTGTAACAATGGCTTAAATGGCATGAAATACTGCCTAATCTTCTGCTAGAAATAAATAGCTCTGTTTTGGTCTATCCAACAACCAAACAAAATATAATGAGATCAACATTTCAGAAGTTGAGTAGGCAGAGAGAGACAGAAAACTAGCATGCAGGGTTGCCTTATAACATTGAATTTCTCACATGCAATACAAACAGAAATGTCCATAATTACCATTGTTTCCACCCAGTTTCTCCATAGCAATATCGTTGGAAGCATTATTTTCAAAAGCATCAGCATTGGAAAAACTGACAGCTGCCTTGGCTGAAGCTATGTCTGATTTCTTCAAATGCAACCTTATAAGCTGCCGACGTTTGGGAGGTAACTGGACCAGGACATGCTCCTTCAGACGTCTTATCTGCAATTGGTCAGCATGTATCTATGGATCAGTAACTTTTGAAAAGATATGGACCAAAGAATTACAAGCATAGTATTCCTTTAATAAAATGACTTGGCTGATAAAAATGGTAATTTAAAACTGAATGGAACTTCCAAATAAGAACAATCACTTAAAGATTGTCTTGAATGTACATGGAAAAAATGGAAATCCACATTCAAATTTGAATGGTTAGAATGCAGGATGAGAAAGTAACCCTTTCATCAATCATTATTGCAACTGCTAAAACAAAAGAAATTTATTCTTATAGAATGTGTGAACTGAACAACTAATAGCCTAAATAGAGCACCATGATAAAACTATACCACAAAACCATCCCCTTTTGTGGGAAAGGCTTTTCAGTTGAGCACTCAAAAAGAAAGAGTTTGCATTAGTATCTGAACTATTGCTTATAATGACTGTTTAAAATGGTAAGTGCTCAAAAAAGGCACATTGATGCTTCCTTTTGCCTCATTAATATTAGATAATAGTCAAGCAGAATGTTAAGTGCATGAAAAACAAGGACAAACCATGACTGTTTGGCTAAGTAACACATTCAACTCCTCCAAGCGAACACCCTTTGAGAAATCCTGCAGGACAGCTTCATCAAATGTGTTAAAACTTTCTCGCTAACAATCAAACCAAAAAGTAGATGTTGATGAATATATAGAACTTAGCACCATAATCCTTTACTTATGTAGCTACCAAATCAGTCAACCAAAGTCAACCAAACACAGTCATATAACAAACTGTTACACATAGCCACTATGGCTACACACAAAAACTCTTAAGGAAAAGAATTGAAGAACTAGCTTATAAAAGCAAAAATGCAATTTTGTAGCAAACCACATTACCAAAAGCAATTGACCTTTTTATAAGAAATTGATTAAGCAACAGTAACTTAATACCATGCATAGGAAAAATTCTGGAAGAAACTATACTGTGTTTCTTGAAAGGCTGCTCAAATGTTACCTTAAAACCTTGAGTGGTCTGAGCAAAGTTGACATCACAGTAAGTTTCTGCAAACTTGTACTTGGTCACTCCCAACAAACCAGGCCTATACAACAGAAGCATGGTAAACCAATTGCTAACAAACCTAGAAAAATTGCAAGATTCTTAAGTGTAAAGAAAGCTTACCACAAAATATTTATCTGATGAAAAATGTCATATGGCCTACATTGGAAAGTATAGAAAGTACGATTTTAGATTGCACTAACAAAAACAACAGTAATATAAGAAAGCTATCAAAGGTAGAATCACTACTGAAAATTATTAGACATATATTATGCCCATGCTAAACTTAATATATATAATGATGGTGCTATTTTTGCTTCAAATTCCATGATTCAACCTTGACAAAGAAGGTGTTCCTGATAAGAGTACTATACGCCTGACCTTCTCCGCCAAATCAAGAACTGTTTGTATCTGTTGATACAGGACACATCCCAATATTCAGTAAAGGATATTGAGCACTAAAACTACAATAAATGAGCAATAGCGCTCATAATATTACAAGTAATTTGATTCTCTCATTCTCTAGAGGAATTATTATCTGATATAGTCAACAAATATAAAGTATGATTAAAGCAAGGGAGGTGTTTACCTCTGCTGATTCAGTTGATTTTCGTGAACATCGTAGATGGTGAGATTCATCAACTATTAATAAAGCCCATTCATGTTCAAGCATGCTCTTCCGCAAGTGTTTAAGCATAGTGTAAGAAATAACCACAACTCTAGGATATTTGTGTAAGTAGGCAGGATTATCCCGATGACCAAAAACTGAAGTCAAATAGAATATGGTGATAAAAATAAAAGAATTAGTCCTACCACCACAAAGATTCAAAATCTCCAGATGAGAAGGGGGATAAAAATTGACGAATATATGCTACAATGACTTGTCAACATAAATATCAGTATTTTGCATCAGCAAAAAACTAACATACTACCTGAGATTATTAAATAAAAGAGATTACTATTACATCAACGCTTTTTCAACTATCAAAACAAGCCATTTCCCATTGTTTGAGGTTCACAATATGAATCATATGTGCATCACTATGCTCAACGTAGGATCATATCCTAAATAAGCTTAGTAATAGTGAAGTCCCTTTTCATGTGTATGAACCATGCCATTAGATCTTTTTCCTCTCTCCACATGGTTTTCTTCCATTTATTCACAACTTCTTACAGAAAATTTGAGGGTTTCCAGTTTTCTTTTAGCATGCTGATACCACCTTCACATGTTTCTCGTTTAAAGAATGGAAATGTAAAAAAAAAAACTAGTTACAAACTTCTCATCACTCTTTAATGTAATCTCCACACATTTCTCTTGTAACTTTTAAAGTTTTAGGTCATATTTTTCCTTAACTGATAACTTCAGACAACAGTATGATAGCAATCGAGCAAAGGTCATATTTTGATTAGGCACTGATATGGAAGTTGTATCAATTTTTCAACAAGGTTACTGAAGTGGTACTGTTCACATTTCAGAATGCTACAATAAAGTATAACTTGACAGAAACTACTTCTTATGGTTCTAAATATGGGTATCGCTTGAGTCTTTCTATGGTTTTCATCTTTCTTAGACAATATTGTGCTGTCCAGGACTCCAAGGAACCTAATGCCAATGATACAGATTTAGTTGTTATGGCTGAATCTTGGAGAACCTACCTAAGCTCAAGGGCAGTGCTAGATCTAGGTTTTGAGATCAAATTATAACAAAAAAATATTATATTTTTTCAATATTGACCCCACCTAAATTACATAATATAAGAAAAGGGTCAGTGAGTAAATTCCACATCCTTTTCGTTATGGAAATTGAGTTCAACCCCCAATTCTTACTAACTACTAAAATTTCCTAAACATATCCCCTTGAAGGCTTTGTTCTATTTTAAACTAAGAATAATTAACAAAGAAACATATACTCTCAAAAAAATTTTGGGGCTAGAATAAAAAGAATTCAAAGCTTCCTTTGCTATATCTTTGATTGTTTGCTTTCCTAACAACCACCCAAATTCCTCCACCCCTAACCCCAAAAAAAATAAACCAAAAAATGAAAAGATGGTATGTATGCTAAATGTTACCAAGATGTATATCAGAAGGTAAACAAAAGGGTAGCCACCGCTCCAATTCTTCTGCCCATGAATAACGCAAAACAGCAGGGCAAACAACGAGAATAGAACCTTCATTAATGAAACAACCAGCAATAGCAATAGCCTGAACACAAATCAGATATGTAAAGAAAACTTATTTTCATGCCATCTAAAATCAGAAGCCCGAAACCTGAGAGTTGAAACAATCTTCCAACTATAAACAGTAAAAGGAATTATGCTTTCTCAAATCTAAAATGTAGCCATTGCACTTAAAAGGAAAATATTGCATATTGCTTGCCGAATGTAATGACAGCATATACCACACAAATAAGTACAATGATTTTTTTTGTTATGAAACCATCTGCAGTGCAGTTT
>CM025247.1:20395354-20406633 GCA_013677275.1 Gossypium schwendimanii | reverse complement strand
AAATGGGATAGCGAAAAATTATTTACGAAAATAGATTGTTTTTAAGGGCATTTAACGGTGTTATTTGACACACCGACGGCACTACCTTTTTTTCTTTTAATCATTACTCAATCATCAAATTTAAAAAAAATATTTTTTGTGCCTCAACTGTATTAGGCAACACCCATATATATTTAAAAATAATTTTTTAATGGGTGTTACCGGTGTGTTAAGCGACATCAGTGGAATTTAAAAAAAAAATTTAATTGACACAAAATTTGAAATCTTAAAAAGAATACTTATATTTTTCACGGTATTTTGAAAAGAATTTCAGAGTATTTCACGCATAATTAAATCATAATTCGACTAATTCAAACCGCATGTTAATATTTGTATGTATTCTAAATAGTAATTAAAATATTTAAATCCAAATATTATTAAATTCACAAAAAAAAATAAAAAAAAATATCATCGTATATCCATATCCAATCCTAAGAAGAGAATTGAAGCATTTGCAATCTACCAAACTCCAATGAAAAACTATACAATTAAAACAACTTCAATTTTCAACGCCAAAACCCACACACTCATTCCAAAAAAATCAAACAAAATCTCAGTTTCACATGCTACAAAACTAAGTTAGGGGATCTTCCATTATTATTATCCAATACAATTTCAAACAAATCAGCCTCAGATTCTTCATCAAATTCCATTGTTGAACAATTTGTCCCATAATTATTATGGCTGCCTTTATTTGTGCATCTATTAAGCCATTGAGAATCAATTCTCCCCATTGAAAATAGCTCTTTGCTGTCTTCGTACCCTAAAGCTGCTGCAGCAGCAGGGGAATTCACCACAGGGCCAATGAAGCATGGATTCGGTGTCCGTTGCGCGTTCGCCGGACTGTAAACGAATGCACTTTGTCCGAAATTAACTAGAACCAAAACATCATCGTTTGCGGCTAGTGTCGGATATAGAGGTGTCCCGAATTCCTCAGACTTACAGTTTATTACATGTACTAACTCCGAGTCTAATGTGAAAAACACTTTCTTTTGCTTCGGATTGAAACCGCAACCTATCACTTTCCCTGGTTTCCCCCAGTCTTCTTTCTCGGATTCGAAAATAAGCTTAATTCCTGAAAATTAGTGTAAACCATGAGTTAAAGTTGCGTAAACAAGCAACTTAGAATTAAGAAATTGAACCCTGGGGCTCATCTGGTAAGTTAGACACTCTTCGCCTAAGACTATTTACCTATAACCCCTCAACCAAGGACAAGTGAGCCCACCTGTCATTTGACACTCATGTCTAACGACATACATAGGACCCCGGAACACTTACTATAACAACAATCAACCTACAATAGCAGTGCCCCGTTTGACACCTGACTTCTGATCACTAACCTCTGACTTGTCTGTATAATCATACGGCTCATCACGTGGCATTATCTTACAAAATTAAAATCCCTATATAAGCCCAAGTGCACAAAAGAGACCGAGTCACTCTCCCCTTCTTCCTCACTCCCTTTCTTCCTTATTGACTCTCTGCCCTGTACTCACCTTCTCCTCTTTATTGGTACTTAGTACCAACAAATTTGAACCCCTATTTGATACGTAGGTATGTACTGGTACACATAATACTGCAATAAATTGTATGAAACTGATGAATCATTTTTAGTCAATAGCTTCACAGTTACTCCACATGCAGTAAAGTGTGGCATCATTAACTGATTAAGTGGTCTTAATACATAATTCGTGATCATGTGGCAGTGGACCCTTTTTTCAATTACCTTCACAGATTTATTCAATGTTTGACATCCGTCCGATACTATTTCATCTCTATTAACATTATAAAATAAATGGGGTTTATTTGATCTTCTAAAAAATGGAAGTTACCAAATAGAAAGTTGATGAAAAAAGAAAGTTACCGTCAAGAAAGACCGAACCATCTGAATTGAAACCAATGGAACCTGGATAAGTACCAGGAAGCTTCGAAGGAAGAGAACCACCTGCTGTTAATCCCATTGATAACATCACTTGGTCTTCACCTTTTCCATCATCTTTAGTTGCAGATTTTAATTCATCAACCTTGTTAATAACATGGTGGGAATCTTCATGTTCATGGATCAATTTTGTTTTCTCACCTAATTCCTTGAGCTTCCCACTATCATCATCACCATGGCAATACAAAATCTTGATTTCAAAATAAGCTTCTTGAGGAAAAGCAGTGTTCCCTAAAGGTGGACCTGGTAAAGGCAAAGCTGTTCTAATAACAGCTGATGATGCTGCAGCCATGGATGACCCAGATTTTAGCCTAACCTTTTGCATGAAATCAGCTGATCCTTGACATACTTCCCAACTTAATTCAACATCATTCTCTCTTAGAAAATCAACAGCTGCGCATAATCCCAACAAGCTTGATGACCTTGTTGATGATGATATGTTGTAGGGTGTGAAACCAAATCTAGACCATCCATTTTCAACTGCATCTGTGATGAGAGATGGATGATCAGACCAACTAAACAATGGCTTTGCCGACACCCCTCGTCGGAAAACATAGTGGTGATCAGCAACCATGTCTTTACCTTCAGTACTCTCTTTATGAAGACACCACTTACGTATAAACACTACCAAAAGGATCAAAACAATAACAATGATTACCACTGCTGCTGTTACATGCATCAATTCAACCATCACTACAAAGTCTTATTGGTTTTTTTTTTTTTTCCTGGGAAAATGTAGAAGAAAAGGAGAAGGAAAACTAGAAAGGAGAAAGAGACGGCAAAGCAAGCGTTGGAGTAAAAAGACTGGTTCAAGAAAAGGCAAGGGAGAGCTATGGTGCAAGCAAACAGTAAAATAGTAAAGGAGTAGTAAAAGGATAATGAGCATTTACGTTTTTTTTTGGGTCCATTTTTTTTATTAAATGTCAACCCACAAAGCTTTCTTTTATTAAAAATTAAAATACCCTTTTTCATAAGGATGAATATATTGATTTCGACAAAAAAAAATTATATTAAAATATAGGTGATAATTAAGGGCAAAAATGAAGTCTTCATAAATGATAAATTTAATATTTAATTTTTTTTAAAATTTATGAAATAGTTATATTGATATCATAGCATCTTTAGTTCTCTAAAACAAATTTTTGACTCTTTGAAGCTCGAGTAAAAAGGGGAATGTTGAAGAAAAAGTTTGAGAAAAGTGCCAAGAAATTAAGGAACTTGGTTTTTTATTATAGTATTTGTCGAACTTAGAGTTAATTCCATGTAAAACCTTGGAATTTCTATGCAAAAGCAATGATTTCATGTTTGTAAAGAACTCTTAAGAACTTGGCATGAAGATATATCGGTATGGAACAATCAACAACATTCATTGAAAAGTGTGTGCTTTAATGAAGATGAATGCAATGTATTTAATGAGGATCATCTAATCTCAGAGGGGATCCCTAAAATTCTTCAAAAATTTGATTTTAGTCCTTATAGTAAATATATAAAAATATAATCAAATATGTTTAGTTTGAATCTTTGATATAATGACAATTTTAGTTCACATTAAATCTTGAGTTCAATAAAAATTCAAAAATTTCCATAGTTTCAATTATATATTTAAAACTTTTACTTTCTTCGTTCTAGTTGAAGTTTTGTCTCATTAGACATTATCTGATCTCTAGACTCAAAAATTTCAGTGGTGGGGACTTCTGATTTTCAGGGATTGTGATTTTATAATGCCAAATTATGTTTCATATGCCAAGTAGTGGGAGGCCTTCATAGTCATGGAAACCCATTAAAGCACCAATTGGTTTTTCTACTAAAAAGCAAACCCAAACATAAATATGTTGACCTTTTGTAGCCATCCTATTCTAATATAAGAAAAACAAAAATATAATTTCATTTTTAATGGTGGCCAAGCACTAAGGAAAATTTAGAGTGGATGTGACCCTATTAAAGCCAATAACTCAATTTATAGAAGCCCCACTTGCCACTGAAGTTCTTTTTGGGGGAGGGCTACTTCATTCTTCATAAGTGAACATATAAAAACTATGAGTAATCATCTTGTTTGGTAATAGTTGGCAAAAAGTCTAGGCCATAATTCCAGAGATAATTGCCACAATTCAAGGGGATAAACCATAAAGATGTTGAGAAACACTTTGCTTTTCATATGCAAGAACTAAAATGATTTAATTATGAATTTTATTTTTCATCTTCTATGGAAATTAAGAAAGTATTTAATTCAATTGGGTAATACCGTTAAATTTTACCATTAAATTGTCGATTCAAAAATCAACCGTTTAAGAATTTATATGCACGAAATTTGCAAAAAAAATCAATAATTCAAGTACATATATTTACCAACCATTATAACAATTTCTGTAAAGCACAAACTTCTTTATTTTCATAAGTAGAAAGATGAAATTCAAAATTAAACATTTATATAATACTATGATAAACCCGAATTTCATTTCACTTCGTTCATACAAAAATTTCAATAAGACCGAAGTATTGGAACTTGGGATGAATGATTAAATTATAAAACTTTTAAGGGTCAAAAGTGAATATATTTAAGAATGTGCAATAAAAAGTAGTCACAAATCACATCAAAAGTATAGAAGATGACAATGGATTTATATCATTACATGTAAATTGTGAAGATTAGGTAACTAAAAGGAAAGGAAAATGGTATTGGGAAGTAATAATTAGCAGCTAAAAGCTAGAAATAGACCATTGATTGATGTCAATGATCAAACAGTTTCCCTTTTATCTTCCCAAATAGCCTTGTCAATGACAAAGGGAATTTTATTTCCACTTCAACTTGAAAAGTAAAAAGTGAAAGTAATGGCTCAAGAAAATGCAAAGCCCCAATGGTTGGTGAGTAGGAATAAGATTTGAAACACTAAAAACAAATAAAAAATTTTGGTTATGAAATTATGAATTAAAATCTCTACATATATCATTTTATTCGATTTAAGGATAGTCTAGATTTAATCTTGTTTCAAGAGTCTTTGAGACTTCGCCTTGAATCAATTTAATCTACTTTAAGGGCCGTCAAGATTTAATGTTGAAGGCAAGTGAAGAAGATTTGATCCAAAGGGTTTTTTTTAACTTGATATTAGGTCAATGTGATTTGCTTCAAGAGTTGTCAAGACTTGTTCTTGAAGAACGAATTTTTATCTTTTTTTGTGTTGATGCAATTGAATTAGGGAAAACTTAATGGCCTTCAAGATTTAATCTTAGATGGATGATTTCATTTCAAGGGCTTTCTAAACTTGACCTTGAAGAAAGAAAATTTGAAAATTAACTTTTTTCAAAACTGATATGAGCAATATCTTCGAGATTAACCCGACAGTTTTCAGAATCTTTTTGAGATATTTGATTCCTTCAAAGATTTCGTAAGATTTTGAAGAGAGCTTTTAACCTTCAAAACCTTATCTTCAAGCTCCGAGTTTTGAACTTCTTGAATTTTTAAAGTTTAGAAATTGTATTGAATGGCTTGGAGGTAACTTTAGAACTATTCAATTAAGCAAATGAGAGGTTTTTTTTTTCGGAAAAAGAAAAATTTATCAAGTAAAAGAGAGTTGTTGTAGAATATTACTTCTATCTACAATGATTAAACTCTTTTACTTATTATAACTAGTTTCTAAGTTTTTTATGCGTTAAATTTTTAATTAATTTTCTAAATAATGTATTTTTAATTAGTTTTTAAATCATTCTTCGAACTGTTGAACATAACTAAAATATAATATATTATTTAAAATTTCGAATATAAAAAAAAATTCAAATAATAATTAAAGCATTTGAACTATATTCAATGTACATATAATTAATACAAAAGTATTATTCAAAATAATAACTAATATGCATAATTAAAATATATGGATTATTTTTGTAATTCAAATATAATGGTAATAAAAATTTACTATTTAAAATTGAAGTAATTGGAATAATGTATTTTAATTAATTTTTTTAATTCGTACAAATTATAAAAAAAATTACTACCTATTATTAGTACATATTTTCCAAATAAAGAGGCCCATATCTACCAACAATTGGACCATAAACTATCGTCTTTGTTGGATCTGCAACTTATTGAAAAGCCCCTTAAAATGGTCTAAAAATGGCCGATGGTGATGAACGACAACTATATCTCTCACCGGTTGTTGATTATTACACTCTTTGGCTCTGTTTATCCAAATATCTTCGCCAAAAAAAAATCACTCCTTCACATACATTCGAAACGAAGAAGAAGAGCAAAACCTACAAATGAAGCAATGAGTTCTCTCTGCAATTCCCTGAAATACCTTCACGTAAACCCCACCTTTTTCCCAACAAAACCAGAGCTTCCCTTTTCCTTTTCCTTCTCTCCCATTTCCGCCCCACCCTTTAAATCCAAATCCTCACCGACCCGATGTCGTCTCACCGTCAAAGCCGACGCCAACGCCGTTGAAATCGACATGGTGAGGAACAAGCAAGGCGTTTACGCACCCAAACAGAAGAAAGTCGTTGTTTTATGGGACCTCGACAACAAACCGCCGCGAGGGCCGCCGTACGAAGCGGCGTTGGCGTTGAAAAGGGTCGCCGAGAAGTTCGGTGAAGTCGTCGATATGTCGGCTTACGCTAACCGCCACGCGTTCGTTCATTTGCCTCAATGGGTCCTTCAAGAACGACGGGAAAGGAGGAGCCTCGACATCCTCGAACGGAAAGGGATTGTGACGCCGGACGAACCGTACATTTGCGGCGTTTGTGGCCGGAAATGTAAAACGAATCTTGATTTGAAGAAGCATTTCAAGCAATTACACGAAAGGGAACGGCAAAAGAAGTTGAACAGGATGAAATCATTGAAGGGTAAGAAACGTCAACGGTTTAAAGAAAGGTTTATAAGTGGGAACCATAAGTACAATGAAGCTGCTAGGAGTATAGTTAAGCCTAAGATTGGTTATGGTTTAGCTAGTGAGCTAAGGAGAGCTGGGGTTTATGTTAAAACCGTGGAGGATAAGCCCCAAGCAGCGGATTGGGCATTGAAAAGACAAATGCAACATACAATGAGTAGAGGGATTGATTGGTTGTTTTTAGTTTCTGATGATAAGGATTTTGTGGAGATGTTGAGGAGAGCAAGGGAAGCAGATTTAGGGACTGTGGTTGTAGGTGATTGGGATAGGGGTTTAGGTAGACATGCTGATCTATGGGTGTCTTGGGTTGAGGTAGAAAATGGGGAGGTTTCAGAGAAAGATTTGGTGCCCAAGAGGAAGAGAATGAGTAGTGATGATGGGTTGTTTTCAGTTTCGGAATTCGATGGTGAGAACATTAGTATCGGGGAATTGGATGGTGTTGCGAATGAGCTTTTAGTAGGGAGGAATGAGTACGGTGGCATGATGATTTCGGTGTTTTCAGAAGATGAGGATGAATGGGATATTGAGGAAGTTGGTGATGAAGATTACTTGTTGGATGATAGTGAAGATGAAATGATTTTTGAGGAAGATGGGTATTATTGATGGGGAAAGTTCGGACGCTTATCAATGTTAGGAATTCAAACTTATACAGGGAATAATGGAGAAGGAGATTATAATCTAAGAGTCCCATTTGCACAATGTGGTTCTTCATTGTTTTCAGAGTTGCTAATGGTATATATCATGCCTATATTGTCTCTATATTATCTTCTTTTTTACTGTGTAGAGTGTACCATTGATGCCCTCAAAATTGAAATGGTATAGTATAGGTATGAACAACGGAGGAACTGCAATGTAGTAATCTTTTTTCATTTTTTAACACCAATTTTTAGTATGTGTTTCACCTATGGTGTAGGTTATGAATTTGATTAGTGGAAAGTGGTGGATCATTGTTGCTTTCATATATATATAGTTTTCATTTTAGTTCTATAGATTTGTATATGGAGAATGTTTAATTCATCTAGGGTCAAAGTACTATGGAGGCTACTGTGTTAGAATTTAGATTGCATTTTGCCTTCTCTACTAAAGAAAATAGGCAAAGTAGTCCTTGTACGTTAGTTCAAATAGTAAATTAGTCATTTTTGTTAAAAAATTCATCAATTTATACTGTGAAAAATTGATGTGGCTGATGGAACAACCAAAAAGTGATAGATGGACCTCATTCTGATGTAGAAGGACCGGTTTTTAATAGTAAAAATGAATAAAATTTTCTTTGATGTAATATACATGGATTAATTTATCCATTTTTTGAGTAAAGGAGGCAAAATGTAATTTGACTCCTAGTATAAGGGGCTCGATAGTACTTTTACCTTTACAAATGATTATTGCTTGTCTGGGGTAAATTAGATCTAATTCTTTTGGCCCTGTTATATTGAAAAATTGTTCCTGTGGGTGATATACTTGAATGCTGTTGCGTAATTGCTGGTTTTCTGCGTGACCTTCGTTGACCAATCAAAATGCTTGTGTAAGAAATGATTCTTGATTGATCTCTCTTGTTCTTAGAGGGGCATGAAGTATGAATCTATGTTGCTCGGACTCTTTAATTTTTTTGAAGCAGCCAACACATGGATATCGAGATATGACCTACAAGGATTCGACAAATGTATAGAAAAACTTAGAGAAGAATAATCATACTTGTGTTGGATATATATTTGTATATAACATTTAGACACACCTCAATCCAAGTAACATAAGTGGAGAGTCGCATGAAGAGGAAATCAAGAAATGGGAAGAAAATTCAAAGCACTAATTTGAGGAGTTCAAAGCCCATTGTCGACTGAGGTCATTTTCGGGTTTAATGGATGACTGGCCGCTTTGTCTTCTGATTGAGATAATTAAAGTTCAAGTCCATTGATTCAACTAAAGGTTCCTCCAATCATAGGTGATGTAGGACAAGGATGGTGGGTGGGGGAGGGGAGGGGTTTGCCACAAAATGATAACTACTTGTTAGTTATTTTGTTGAAGCAAGAAATTTAGGTACAATTGAAATTGGACTTGTGGAATCTAAATTGATTATTCTCAATTTAAATTTTAAAAAATTAATATCTTAAACTTTTTCGACCTATTTTAAAAAATTGACTCGAACATTTAAACCCTAAATTTAAAATGACGTGAACTTGAAATAATTTGAACTTGAAATGTTTGAACAAGTAATTTAAAATTATCATAATTCAAAATTATTTGAACTCGTAATGATCTAACCTGAAATAATCATAACTCAAAATTATTTGAACTCATAATGATACAACTTGAAAACTCAAATTTTAAACTTGAATAGCTTGAATTGAGATAATTTGAACTCGAAATGACATGAATTCAATATGATCTGAATTGATTTTATTTATATTCACTCGACTTAAAATCAATCTGATTTGCTCAATTGATAGGTTTAGTTGAAATTACAAGGATAGACAAATTTTGAGTAGAATTAGGGCATTTGGTTGATGGATGTTGTAAGGTTTAAGTGCTAATTAGAGTTACATGAAAGAAGCAAAACAAGAAAAAAAGTTTTAGGCATCTTATATATTTAAATCCAAATAAACAAATTGAAGTTTTTTAAGGTTTTTTGAAGTGTTGTTCGTTTAGAGCTGACAATCCCTTAACGGTTAGTATTGTTTTCAAGTTGAGTTAAGTTTTATCTCTCGACTTTATAGAAAACCCGATGCCTTGAAAAATTATTTAAAAAGATAATGAGTTCACAAAACGGAACCGCCTCTTCGAGATCAAATAGTGAGTGATACATGGTTATCTACTAAAAGAAACGAGGACATTTGTCTATGGTAAGATTTGGACCCCCAACTTATAGCATATAGTTTACCTTGACGCAGAGTTAATTTTAAACAAACAACATTTCATAAACTTCTTTAAATAAATTGATTCCTAGATGATGTTAAAGCACTTCATCATGAAAGAAAGACCATAATTAGTGATATTCTTTAATATTTAATCTTTGATTTGATTGCTATTCTGTCGGCACTAATAGGACTCACTGCTCATTATCAATCAGCTTTGAAGAGCTAGTTTGGTTAATAGTTTGGTCTAGAACCCCAATAATGCTTCATGATATCATAACATTAGTGTCACATTGTCATGTCCCTCACCCNCCCCCCCTTTCCCAGTAACTATAGGTGGTGGAGGCATTTACATTTGCACTCATCATCTACCAATACAACAACCTTGCAAGCAGCCATCTTGGAGCATAACTCATCCAACTATCGGATTTGTATCTGTTATGAAGTATTGTTCGCTTTAATAACTTGAGATTGCGTCCTCATCAAGTGTAGGTATGAGTTTTCACATACGTTGCAATCAGTATACAACAATTATCGGAATACAAAAATATGACGATTCAAAACAAACAAAATCTCATAATAACAAAATCGACAATCCTTGCATCAACCGTATGAAGACACAAAGGCCAAAGAGTGATATGGCCTAGTAGCTTGCGTCCTTGTATTTTTAGTTCCTAAAATCAAAGAAAGTAGATAAGGAGATAAGGGTGAGATACGTATGAGAACCAAGCACGGGGTAATGGTCCAATTTAAAAATTAGGCCCTCTTAAACTTAAATAATTCAATTTAATCCTTTCTTCTTTCGTTAAATAAAAATTGTATTTTCAATCTCCCCAGAATTAGTAATTCAGAGAATTGGCTGAGGTACTGGTTCAGTGAGAGGTATAAAATCGGTTGACCTGCTGATTGACATGAACTGATTGAACTGGCGATTGAACCCTTCTTTTATAATTTTATAACTTTTAGAATAATTCATTTCCTTTAAAATATGATTGAATCAATAGAATCAATAATCGATAATCTGATTGGTTCAATGAACAACTTGATTTCAAAAACATTGAATTTTCTAACTTTGCTCGAGATATTTATCTTGAGAGAACCCGAGATGGTCCTATAGATGATGAGCTAAGGGAGGTTGTCACCTTCATGGTTACTGGTAGCTTACGAAAGAGGGTTGTTCGGTGGATGTTGATAGGTGATGAGGGTGGGCGGTGATTAGGTTTTTCGGTTTCTTTCTATTCTTTTATTAATTATGATTAATTAACGTAGGTTTATGCTTATTCTTGTTTTGGGGATTTTGATTAGCCCTCTTTTGTTTGTTTGTTTTTCGAATAGGTATAGGCAAGGCATTAATGGGACCCCTTGATTTTTGTTTATTTGTATTAATGGAGGACCGAATATGAAAAAGTTAATGGGGATTTTTTTTTTCCCTTTTGACTTGTCATCGAATTATTGATATAATTTAGAGATGGAAAAACTTTGAATACCTTTGGTGGATTCTGAATTAATTTACTTCAAATGAAGTGGATTTTAGTTTGAAAAATGGGTGTGGGTGGAGTAGAGGTGATCATG
>CM025247.1:20380845-20394020 GCA_013677275.1 Gossypium schwendimanii | reverse complement strand
AACTAAATGACAGTTTTACCATTTTGGGACTAATACAGTCTTCTTCTTCGCTCATGATCATCATTTTATGAATTAATTAATTATTATTTTTCAGAGCTATTTCAGTACTTAACCTTTCAATATTTTATGGGTAAATCATTTTTTTATTAAGAAAATATTTTCAAAGAACAAACTTAATGTTTGGTTTTATCTTGTTACTGAAAGCCATGCATTTTATTGCTTAGTTTCTAATATGTGCAGATGGGAAGTAATGACATTAAGTACTATGATTGACAAGTGCACCAAATGATTGATGAATTGACCCAACGAAAAGACATTAGCCTCACAGTCGTTGCTCTCTTCAAATCATTGTAAATGTGACAACGACAGGTTGCTAGATCTTCGATTGCATTATTGATCCTTGACGGTGATACCGATACGGTGGAAGAAATATTATTGTACTTATTTTTTTTTATGTTAATAATTAATATAAGATTTTTTTTACTACCAAACAAAAATGAATTTAGGAAAGAGAAGTTGAGGCTGATGAGATTAACATGTGCTAATATGTTGGAATTTAAATTAATTCCACTTTGTCACAGGTGTAAATTTATGAACAGGTAATCACTCAATGCATTTATCTATCAATTCTTAAAAAAAAAAAATGAAGGATTTCGATTGGTCAAAGAAAGCCAACAACCAAAAACTTGTTCAACGCTCCCGTCAAGGTAAGCAATGTGCAACAACGTCTAGCTAGAACAAATGGCGATCAAATGTTGTTTTCTCCGGGGGCTTGGTGAACGTATTTGTCAATTGATCCGCAACATGAACATATATATCGTTAATTGCGAAAAAAGGGAAAGTCCACAGCAATATGTTTCATGCGACTGTGAATGATTTTCACATAAGTAACTCCAACATTATCACAATAGATTGTTGGAGATTTCTTTAACGAATGTGAAGTTCTAGCAACAAGTTTATAACCCAAGTAGTTTCTGTCACAACATTTGCAACCCAACAATACTTTCCTTCGGTTGAAGAGTGAGCAACAATATGTTGCTTTTTAGTTGATCAAGCAATTGGGTTAAAGCCAAAGAATATAATGTAGTCGAAAGTTGAGCTATGGTCGTCAATATCTTATACAGACTGAAGTCATTCCTACGGATAATACGAATGGCATAATGAGAGGTATCATGAAGGTATTAATTTGCGTGCCCTTTTAGCTGCCTTCCAATGTAACTCAAAGGGTGCATGCATGTACTTTGAAAGCTTGTTGACAGATGAATTACATGATGAATACAGGCTGCATTGGTTGGTGTTGCACCATCAGTAATGCAAAAACTCTAGGTGTTGCTCATGGTATTCTTGGCCAAATTGCAATTTTTCATGTTTTCTTCAGCTAGCAGCTAATTGATATGGTTAGTTTTGATATTCCAGACTTTTGATATAACAACATTTAAGATAAATTATATATATTATATTTCTTAAGTCATTTGGTGATATAAAAATTTTATCAAACATTTTCAAAGTATTTTCAAATATTTACAATAATACTTGAAAACATGTTTTAAATGTGTTTTAATTTATCTAAATGTTTTTGGGCTAATACCAAAGTTTTCTAAGGTGTTTTAAAATATTTTTAAGGGGCTTTGGCATGTATGTCTCGAGACATACGACTATGTCTTGAGATGTGAAAACTTCGAAGCAAAATTCCGCTTCAAGAGCTACATGTCTAGAGACATTAGCTAGTATGTCTCAAGAAATAAGCCAGTTTGTCTTGAGGCATAGCCTGCCAATAGCTATTTTTCAACCATGTCTCGAGACATCTTTGCTAGGTCTCAGGATATACATTGTAGGGACATTTTTTAAGCCCCAAAATTAATTCTTTTAACAGCCATAAACGTCCACAAACTTGTTCCTTGATATAAATACACTTCAAGAACACCTCAAGACTAAAGAGAGAGATATCTTAGCATCAAGATAAATAAAAAAGTATTCAAATCTTTATCCTGTCATTTTTCTTGCAAATATTCTCTAGGAGCTTATTGCTAGATCTTTTGTAACTCTCATTTCATTTCTTTGAGAGCTTAACTTTTGTAAACACATAACTTATAGAAGTCTATTTGTTTACTCTCTTTCATATCACAATTGTAAATTGAGAGGGTTTTATTTGAGCAATAAATACTAAGAAGGGTTCTAGTTCAGCTATAAAAGATAGGAGAAAATGTTCTATTTAAGACCTAAGAAAAAGATAGTGTTGTAAAGGTTATACATTCTGTTTGAAATGTATTAATTCTAATCGGGAACTGGGAAACCTTTAGTGGTGGAAAGCTAAGGTAGTGGAGGTAGACAATTGGATCCAAACCACTATAAATTGAAGTGTCTTAAGTTTTTTTTTCATTTTCTTATCATTTAGAAAATTTTGTAGAGATTTTAAAATACCATTTCACCCCCTTGGTATTTTCGAACATAACATATATAGAGTTTATTAGGCTATCATAAAACCTCAACATAAGAAAGAAGGTCAATGAACTAAGATCTTTAATCGAAAATCATGTAGCAAGTGAAGACATAACAATGTTTACAAGAGTTCTAATTGTTTTCATTATATGTTGATGTCGACATTTAGCAAAATCTACTCTTTCAGGTGTATAAGGAGATGTTACGAGGCGCTCAATGCCTTGAGAGGAAAGATATGAATCAAGGCTCGGCACTAATTAAGGCTTTTTAATCTCCTTCACTATCAAATTATTATTTTTGTATTAAAATGGTTTTACATTAAAAGTTTCATCACTTTTGGTCTTTGAAGTATCTAGCAAAATATGTTTTGAAAATGGGATAAAGTAACATTTAGTCCCTGAACATGACAACTTTTCTCACCTAGGTTATTGAACCTTTTTTGGTCCACGTTAATCTTAGAATTTGGCTTTTTTTCCCAATTTGGTCACTAAACTTGGATTTTATTAAGGTATGATGATGCCATCACCTAAAAAATTTTAATTATAAAAATTGTTAGAATTTATTTATAATTTTTAATATTTTTTTAGATTTTATCAATTTTTAAAAAAATTCAAGTAATGATATGACATAATTTTAGCGTACCACATCATTACTCCTGAACATAATCCAAGTTTAGGCCAAATTAGGAAAAATTGCCAAGTTTAAGAACTAAGCATTGCTTTATTGAATATTGGTCAACAAAAATACAATAACATATTTTTTTTGTTGAGGGATGAGACTAGAGACGGTCCCTATAAATTTCTAAAAATGGTTTGGGGCAGTTTAATGCTAGACAAAGTAAATTCTTTAAAAGGTTGCTAATGAGCTTTATTGGTTGAGCAAGAATTACCAAAATGAGAATTTATTTAAAATATTGACAGGAGGATGCCCGAGGCGATAGTGCCTCATAGTAGCTGGGATGCTTGTAATGACTGGAAGAACTTATGGAGATATAGTTCATGGAAAGTTAGGCCACTCGTAGAGGCCATCATTACTCTGGTTTTGTACTAAAGAGGTCATTGTTTTCAAATACTTCACAAAAAAATGATGAGGAAAAAAATCTACTAATGTTAAGTTATCTTTACAAAAGTGTGAAATGGAATCAAATTGTGTTTAATAGAAAGGGCACAAGGAATATGAGAAAGCTTAAAAGTATTGTTTGATGCAAAGAGCATAGCTGTCCCTAAATGAGTCTTAGTAATTTGTTTGTCTTTGCTTATAGAGATATCATATTTCCAAGACATTTAGTGAAGCCATATGGTTTTGCAGTGATGTGATAAGTGGCGTCGGAGTCTAGCATCCAAGGGGTTGGCATTAGATTTTCAATTAGATACATAATTGGCTTGAACCATTAAATGATTATGACATTGTGAGTGAAATGCATCAACAATGTGGCCAAAACATTTGTGAATTTGATAGTGAGCAAGATTTAAGAAACTTTGTGAGTTGGCGTCTTGCCAATTTGTCGAATGATTATTCTAGCATTATAGTTTATTAATGTTGGTATTAGGGGGTAACAACTATTTCAATTGTCGTAGTTTGGTCAATTATGTATGGCAACTTTGTAGTGATTGGGCGTGGATGTCTCTTGATTCCTCATGCTGGAGGAATACTTCATGATCAAGCAAATTTTCATAAAGGTCTTAGTATGAGATAAAGTGTAATGCGTGCGAATTGCGACCAATATTTCTTGATACTCATTTCTTAGACCACAAATGATAAGGAAATGTGCGAAACAAGATCACAAGTTTGTGCAAGTGCATATTTGGCCTAGGGCTTTAAACGAATGAGGAAATTTGGATTTTGATTCAACCTGAAATGCAACAATCCAAGTTAGATCTAATTGGATAAAAAAGAAATAAGCAAATAGATTGAATAATTAATAAAGAACAAGTAAACTGAATTGAGAAATGAGGGTTCTTGAGAACCCAAGTTGATTTGAAAGAGAAGACTTATTCTTAATGAATTTGGAACAATTCCAGGCTATCAATTAAGGGAAAACAATCATTTAGAATAAATTTAAAAGAATAATGACCAAATGAAATCAAAATGTCAAAAGAAGATTCGGCCAGCCAAGAATAATGAAAACCCAAGTGTTTGGAATGATTTGGGACATTCTTGATGAAGGAGAAAGCTAACAAATGAAGATCTAAAAAAAATAAACAAAACAAGTTAGTACTTTAACACAATTGAATGGAAAAGAAACCTAAATTGAAAGAAAGAGAGAGGAGGCTGGAAAAGAGTCCAAAAATGATCAAATTAGGGTTTCTTGAGTGAGAAGAAATAATTCTTGAACTTCAAAGAAGACCTCAACCACATTTGAAAATAAGAAAACAAAATCGTATTAGAATGAAGAATTAAGCAAAATAAAAATTGTTTTGTAACAAAAAGACTCAAAACAACAAGAAAAGAAAAGAACTATTATTTTTTAATGATTCTCGATTTATTGAGGTGGAAGAATGTCTTTTCTTGATGAATGATAACCTGAAATCCAATAAATCAAAGATTAGAAACAATTAAACAAGACAGAATAGAAAAAAACAAAGAAATGAAAGAAAAGAGATGGAAAAGATGGAGATGGTGTGTGAAAAGTTCTAAGGAGCCTTGGAAATAAGATGAATCCACAACTCCCTTCAAATGTCTCTAATTTCCCTCCAAGGAAAAATACTTGGTAAGAAAAACCTTGAAGATGGTTCCCACAATTTGAAAAGATTGTTAAAACTCTTCTAAAAGAAAACTCAAGAGAAATTTTTTAAGAGAAAAACTCGAAAAGAATTTTATTAACACAAAAGAGAAAGTTGTTGCATGAATTAATAGGGGGTGGGACACCTTAGTTATAGCCTCCCAATTCCTAACTAATCTCCTAATTAAGGAATGTGATAATCATGACAACTCACTAGCTAACTAACTAACTAACTAATTAATTAAAACATGAAAAAATGACTTTGTGTGTAAATATGAACGAAAATTTGTCCGATGGTCTAAATGGGCTCCTTGGGCTTACATGTTGATCCACTTATTAAATAAAATTACACAAAAATATTAAAATGTTTAAAAATTGGGCCACTTTAACAATTTGGCATGATATTGAATGAAGTCATTCTCCAAACTTCATGATGGATTGTGGACATCCCAATGGGCCAATTTTCAAGAACTTGGAATTATGATCCATTCACTCCCAAAATTGGCTCATTTAAGCTTGTACATGTAATCCATCATACACCGATTTTAAGATTCTATTTCTTGGACCAAAAATTCTAATATTTGAAATCTTGATTTTCTTGATTCTTGAAATCACCTGAAATAAGAAAACTGGAGCAAAATTCAGTTTCTTGATTTACTTGAAAACAAGAAAGTGAATCTAGGTTGTCTTTTCTCTTTGTATGCGCTTCTAAAGCCTTTGTAACAAAGTCTTGGATAGTCTCGTTCAATCTTTCCTTGAGCTGCTTGGTTTTTTATTTTGCTATTAGGTCTTGAGTTAAAGAAAGCCCATCACATCCATGGGCTTAAGATTGGGCCCTGAAACTCACATTAACAAAGAATGTGAACTATTAGTTCTTTATTGGGGATTTAGGTTCCAGCTTTGGCAAGTTTGTCGACAAAAAAATGAATACGATCTAGATAGACAATCATGGGAAATGTTTCCTTTATGAAGTGAGCTAGCTAGTTTAAAAGTTTGAAAGCTCTACTTTGTGACTTATTAGTATAGGCTAATGTTGGAAAAAAAATCAGTTTGAAAATGGTTTTCTTGCATAGCAGAAAATTAAAAATTTTGAAAACCAAGCTGATTTATGATATTTGTAACAATAAACTTTACCCTAAATCACACAAGTGTTTTTGGCTAGACGGATTCTTGTCGTTCCCGACTTTCAACCGAACGACCTTTTCTGCTATTCTTGTACCACGAATTGCTTCGAGTGTGAGCTTTAACGAATTTGAATCAAAGACAGAACCATAAATTATTTACTTTACTTTCAGTAGGAAAGCAAATCTCTATTCATTAGAAACCGATAGAATTGTTATTTTGAAAAATACAATTTATACCTAGAAAATAAATTCTCACTATTTCCAACCAAATAACAATATCTCAAAGTTGTGTATTTAGCCATGCCGGTGCCATATATGTATAGGGAGAAAAAGTGAACCCTTGTTGAATTAGTAGAAGTTTATTTCAATAGAAAAACAAAATTTTAGTTCAACTAGGAGAGAGAAGGGCGGCAAACCTAGTTAAATATATTGGGTTTGTTGTCCCATGTATTAACATGAGGGGCTTTTGGGCCTCTCCTTTATCGTGTTCAATTATAAGTACTTCCTAAACTTTTAACCCAGCACTTTATAATTCAATCCAACCCAATACATGTTTTTCTATTTCCAAAATAAACATCATAAATTAATTTTAATTAATTAATTAATATCCCGATTAAATAATTTTCTCAAATCAATCCTAATT
The DNA here is from genome assembly GCA_013677275.1 of Gossypium schwendimanii. NCBI lineage: Eukaryota > Viridiplantae > Streptophyta > Magnoliopsida > Malvales > Malvaceae > Gossypium > Gossypium schwendimanii. The sequence continues at coordinate 20,387,092 of CM025247.1, read as the reverse complement.
CCATTAAAATCATGACAACTTTTCCGTAAAAAAATCTATGAGAAAATATATTTTAATAGTTCTACATTTAATAGATTCACTTTGACCAATTAATTTAATTACATTTTCAAACTTCAATTATTCAATTAATTAATTAATAATTAAAAAACCATAAATTAATTTTCCAGGGCATTTTCATTTAGTGATAAAATCACATTCATTTCTGAATGTTTTCAATTTCTCTAACTTTATCATTTTTATCCATTTCTCTTAATTTGATTCAACATGCAATTTATTTTTGGTTTCAACGAGTTAGCGGAAACGTAGATTGGACATATGTGATTAAGACTCAAATGGTTTATAATTAAGTTCCACATTTTTCCTATTAGTTATAAACTCATTTAGTCACGAAAGCATACCATTACGAAAGCAACTCGATCAGTGCTCGTCCAATGACCTTGTCATAAGTGTGTTACCCTCATAAGATATCCTTAATCTCTTTAGGATAAATCTGTTCTCCCATTATGATTCTATTTTATCTCATGGTAACCATTACATCTTCCTTCATGAAAATTCATTACTATCAAATAGTAATGAAGTCATTCATCAAAAAACGAATGACTCTTGGTCGCATTTACTTTTTATCTATCATTTAATGACAATGAGAGGATATATTTACCTGTGTTGTGGGCTATGAACTCCACTATTGTGAATGATGCTACATACTGTAGAAGTCGTATACCCAACACACCAACTTTCAACTCCTTATCTATTTGAACTCAAGTTTTTACTTACATCAAAGTATACAAGTCATGCATAAATAGCCCATCATCCACTCAAGAATAAGGTATGCCACACTTTGAATGTCACAAGTGAATAAATCCATAAACGGATTCAAGATTTATTCTTCTTGGGTTCAATCCGATGTACTATCAGTCCAATCAGTCACATTTATGTCTCCATATCCTAGGAATCATTTGCTCCGATGCCCAAGACTAGATATCTACCCAATTGGACTTGATAGACGACATGTTTAGGTTCATATACTAATATAAGTTATCTTTCCGTATTAAGATTCAACCACGTAATACTGCTTAGTATTAGTTTAAACATTAGAAAAACAGAGAGCCAATATTTGCTTCTATTTTGCTTTGCATGAAAAAAAAACCACATTAGGACATCATAAAAAGTATATTAATGTAATCCATGAATTATTTTATTAATCAATCTATTCGAAAAAAAATTACAAGTTTACAAACGAATATATTACACTTAGGGCACCAAATCCAACTGCTAAGTGGAAAGATCCCAAGCTCAGTGGCCAAAGTCGACAGTGGCAACCATGGATGCTATTGTTGGATCCACAAATGCCATTAAATTATTTTGTATGAGCTGATCTTGATGAAACCAAATGGTTTAGTTAGGATTGATTTGTTTGCGGTTATCTATAGTGCGCAAAGGGGTTAGTTTAGAACCGTCAAGATGGGCAAAGAGATCATGGCCATGCATGAGCATTTAAAACTATAATTTTCACATCGAGAAATTGATACTACTAGTTAATTTTATAGGTAGTTAAAAGGTAATGGGAGTAAAAAAATGGATCATGCTTATATGAGCATAGATATCTCTAATACCATGTTAGCTTACGAAAAGACAATAGAAAATTGGTATGATTTCTTTCATTCACTAGTTAGTTCTTAAAACACAATATAGTGGTGACAAACTATTAAAAATTTCCATGATACTCTCTTATGACAAAAAGAATTTATTCAAACAAAAACTGAAAGATTAAGAAACAAAAAACATAGGTTAAAGAAGTGGTCAAAAAAAGCCAAAAATTAAGTAATAGTCAAAGACTTGTTCAACACCAACGATGAAAGCTTAAATTTTTAATTTATAAAAAAAAGATATGCAAAAGATAAATTATAAAGGAATATATTGGTCAAATTTTGATTTTTGCTCATTTATTATGCTTAAATGTGATATGTAGTTTATGTATTTTAATTTGACAAAATTTATCTCTATATTTTATAATATCATTAGTTCATAGTTAACACTTAACTATTGAATTAGAATGTTGCCTGGGATTTATTTTTAAATGTTAACATCATAAAAGTAAAGAGATCAAATTATGAGAAATTAATATATACTAAATAGTGAATTTGTGTATTCTAAAGGGACTAAAATTAAAATTTGACCAATATGTTCAAAATTTAAACTCCTTTTATCCTACCTCCTCAACATGTTATTCTTCAAACTTTTTTTTTTGAATCAAGAAAATCAATATGCATTAAAAAAGGAAAATCGGAATAAGTAAACTTTAAACAGTTATCATCGTCATGACCTAACAACTGTCAAAATCCTACTAGCAACCATGACGGTGCCTCAGATTTCTTAAAGGAAGAAAGAAAAAGAAAACATATCCCTAAGAAAATAAAAAAGTTTTCCAAAAAAAATAAAATCCACTAACCTATCATTTCCTAACCCAACAGTTCCTCTTTTTTGCACCAGAAAACATCCCCAGAACCGTCTGGTCTTCTTCATCGCTGCATTTTCCATAGAAATCCATACCAGTTCTCCCCAAAAATCTGAGTTCGTCAGAGAAACAAGCTATTTTATCAAAGAAACCATCTCCAGACTCAGCATGATAGTACGAAACTTCACCCCTCTAGAAATATTCTTCTATTGTTCATGATGGTAGGTTCCACTTCCAACAGAACCTCTTCCATCTAGTAGATCGGGGCTAAAAGATCAATAGCTCTTGCCGCTAGACCATGCGCTGTTTCATTTACCTTTCGTAGAGTATATTTGAAAGATAAGTGATCGAAGCTAGTTCTCTTATCTTTTATTTCATCAATTATGCTACCTATCACTGATCTATCCTTTGAATCTAACCGTAGTTTTTTAATAACGGTTAAGGCATCTCCTTCCACCACAAGATCTCGAAAACTCATTTCTTCCCCAAAAATGATGGCTTGAAGGCAAGCTTTTGCTTCCGCAGTTGTCAGATCTCTAGTGCTTCCTAGTGGGTAAGCACAAGAGCCCATAACAAGCCCCTCATGATTCCTTATAATAATCCCTGCAATTGCTCTTTTTTCCTATTGATAGAATACTGCATCGAAATTTATTTTAACTTGTTTTACCTTGGGGGTCTCCAGCAATCCTCCTTTGATTTTATGTTAGACTCAGTTATGGATTTTAGTTGATCAACCTCCAAAAAATAAGATTTAATGAAATCCACAACCTCCTGTGCCCTTTCCTTTTTCCCCTCGTGATAGTATTTGTTTCTATTGTACCATACTACCCAAAGTGTGACTGTCATGACTGAACACATGACTACCCAAAATGCAAATTATTGTTGTTAAAAAATAAGACTAACCATTGTTTCCAATCTTGCTCTGTGTTTATTTGCAAGGTGTCTACCCTGACCCCTTGAAGAACCCTTCTTGTGAACATGCAATCTCGAAATAGATGTTCTACAGTTTCTTTATCCTCCGAGCAGATTAGACAAAATGGATCATTCCTGAGTCTACGAGTCTTTAGATTACTAAGTGTCGGAAGATAGTTGTTAGTTAATCTCCATAGATTTATCTTTATCTTCCTGGGGATCGAGAGATTCCAAAGTTTTGTAAAATAAGCTTTTGTATCATTTGTATGGCTTGTATCATAATTATTCTGTAGTGGTAGGTCTTCTGTGACTAGCCATTTGTATCCAATTAGAATTGTGTACTCGCCCTATTTGTCTCCCTGCCATATCAACTCGTTCGATTGTGTCCCACTCACCAAGGGGATAGATAGGACTGCCTCAACTTCTCCCAATCGAGTAAATTCCAGACAGCTTCATAATTCTAGGTTAAAGAGTCTTTGTTTATAAGATCTGCTACTTTAGTATAGTTTATGTTTATATTCTGACCCTTTATTTTTCCATCTCCAAGGGTAGGCAGCAAAGCATCATTCCAGATATTTGTTGATTCACCATTTCCTAGCCTCCAACCCGTGCCTTTTTTCAGTAAAGAACAGGAACCCCAAATGCTAAACCAAGTAAAAGAGGGGTAAGCTCCTAAACCTACATTCAAAAATTACCTCAAGGATAATATTTTAATCTCATAACACGCACAAACAAACTACTAGGGTTGGTGATTAGCCTCCATCCCTGTTTAGCCAACAATGCGGTATTAAATTTTGCAAGATCATTAAACCCCAAACCCCTAAAAACCTTTAGGCTACACATGGTAAACCAATCGCTCCATTGAATGCCTTTGTTAGTCTTTAAATTATGCCACCAAAATTTACACATCAAATTTTCTAAATCTCGTCATAATGACATGGGTAACTTAAAACATTGCATAGCCTAAATCGGAAGTGCTAGTAAAATTGATTTTATAAAAACCTATTTACCACCAATGGATAGGTTACAAATGCTTCAACTCTTTATTTTTTTAATAGATATCTCTTTTAACTTCACAAACGCATTTCTTTTCCTCATCCCTACCATTGTTGGTAAACCCATATATTTTTCTAGGATATTTGAGATTCTAACCCCCCCAAAACTCATTCTATTTGCTCCTTTATATTGTCCATCACATTCCTGTTAAAATAAATCAATGATTTTTCAAAATTTACAAGCTATCCAAATATGTTTTAAAACTCATTAACCACTTCTTTCATCTCTGTTGCACCTTCAATTGTTGCTTCCCAAATAATATACTATCGTCGGCAAAAAAAAGATGGGTGATAAATAAATCCCCCTGGCCCCTTCAACTTCCTTCTCTTTTAGCCTTATTTAATAGTTTAGAAAAACCCTCTATGCATAATATAAATAAGTATGGACTTAAAGGGTCACCTTGCCTTCTACCTCTCATTGGTTTAGGTTTTGCCCCTTGAGCCCCATTAAGAACCACCAAATAGGAAACAGTCCGTACACAGCTCATCAGGAGATCTATCCATCTGCTACAAAAGCCTAACATCTGTATCATGCTTTCAAGATAATTCCACTTCACTCTATCATATGTTTTGCTCCTGTCTAATTTTAGAGCGAAAGAATCTGTACCACCTCTCTTATTCGTTTTGAAAGCATATAGAACTTCATATACAATTAGAATGTTATCCGTTATTAGTCTGCCAAGGAGAATAGCTCCTTGCGTTTCCTCGATGCACAAATGTAATACCTTTCGAAATCTATTAACCGCCACTTTCGAGATTATTTTATAAATGACATTACACAGACTTAGGGGTCTAAATTATCCCAAATTCGTTGGAGCTTGTACTTTGGGTAAAAGCACGATGTTGGTACTATTTATTTCTACAAAATTCTTGCAATTGTTCAACACTTGAATACAATACTTAATAACGTCTTTTCCCATTACATGCCAAAACTTTTGAAAGAAAAAAGCTGGGTATCCATCTTTTCTAAATGTTTTGAGGGGTGCCATACTTTTTAAAGCCTCTGCCACCTCTTCTTTCCTAAACTCCTTGCATAGCTCTTCATTTAACGACCTTGTGATGCAAGGTTGAATTTCGCTTCTTAGTCTTTCACTATCCTACAACGAGTTTAAAGAAAAAAAGATTTTTTTTAAATCAGTTGCAAGATCCATAATAGCTTTGTCACCTTCTACCCATCCACCCCTTCCATCCTCAAGACCTTCGGCTGTATTTCTCCTCTTGTGATATGTTGCAAAGTTGTAGAATAAAGTCCTGTTTCAATCCCCCATTCGTAACCAATTTGCTCTTTCACTTTGTTCCCAAAATATTTCTTCCTTTTCAACTTCCATGTTAAGAGCAAGTTTAACTTTCATTATATCTACAAATTTGACGTCATCTGGGTATTCTTCATTTAATTTATTAAGGCGCAATTTTAACTCTTCTCTAGCTTTCGTACGAGATCCCCTATTGGTTTTGTCCCAAACTTTCAAATTTGATTTCAATTCTTCTAAATTTTCTAGAAGATCTTTCTCACCTAATTCCCACCCTTGAATTATTTGTTCCTCAAAATCTTTTTCCAAAACCCAATCAACGTTAAATCGCCAAGGGATTTCTTCACGCACTAATCTTCCCCTACCATGCATCATCATATTTAGTACCACTGGACAATGATCATAAATACTATGACTTTGGTGATGAACTGAACAGTTTGGAAATCTGTCCCACCATGTGGATTTGCGACCCCTCTATCAAGTCTTTCCCGAATGTTATTGCTTGGTGATGGGTGTCGAATCCACCAATATAAACCTACGCCTAACTTGCAAATTAAGCAGTATAGGGAGTAGGG
>CM025247.1:20341853-20353016 GCA_013677275.1 Gossypium schwendimanii | reverse complement strand
TTTAGCTTTAAATGTTTACATATTTTGTTAATTTAACATCTATTCTTTATTAAGTTGAATTTAAACTTTAACTTTTCGAAAAGAGTCCAATTACTTTTTTTATAGAAGCGATGACTAAAATATTATTTTTTTAATAATACTGGTATGGTAAGTCACGTGTACTTTATATTGACATGATATTATTTGTCGTATACGTTACATCAACAAATAATTTTAAATTTTAAAAAATACATATTAAAAATAAAATAATTCAAAAAAGTATAAAATAAACTCATAAAATTCAAAAAGAGATTAGCATAAAGTACATGTGAGTTGTCATGCTGGCTACTTTGTTTAAAATTTTAATGCTTCATTCAATATTTTTGTTTAGAAAAAACAATTCGACTCTGTTAAACTAGCTTTTATTTGATGAATTGTTTTGATATAATAAATAAAAATATTTTTGAATAAAGTTTATTTTTAAACAAAGAAATTATAAAATTTAAAGCATAAAAATCATTTCAATACTTCTAAACATCTTAAAAAATGTTTTGAAGACTTCGAAAAAATTTTGACAAAGTTCAAAAACGTTTTAAACTCTTTTAACTAAATTGAAACATTTTTAAATAAATTGAAAAACTGCTCCCTACAAAAAGTAACGATATCTTTTTTGCATTCTGACTTGATGATTTTTCAAACAATTACAAAAAGTATCGATACATTTTACCAAGTATTGATAAATCATCTTTGGTATTGTTGTAAACTAACTTTAACAGACACCAAATCAGGCATTAAATGTTAATAGTATCAATACTCGTAAAAAAAGTATTAATGCATTTTTGTTGCAGGTAAATTTAATGATTTGGTATTTTCATCCCAACGGCTCTATTCAATTCATCAATAACCACAACGGTTGGAAATCAATTAGAGGATATAAATAATAGCTTCATTGGCAGAGCCAAAGGGGGCAGGCAGGCAAGGGCCCTGGCCCCCCTTAAAATAGAAAATTTTCTATTTAGGCCTTTATAAGTTATAAAATTTTAAATTAGTAACGGTAAAATTGCACTTTGGCCCCCAAAAAATAATAATAAATTGATTTAATCCTTTAAAAATTAAAAAGATATAGAGTATTAAAATGATGAAATTACATTTTTACTATTGTAAAAATATACAATTTAATTTCGGCCCTCCCAAAAAAAAAATTTTTGGCTTCACCACTGCAGCTTCTAAAGGTCCTAGAACAACAAGTGAGATTACAATTGATCAAGTGCTTCAAGATACATCAAAAATCCATTACCAATCACTTTGTGCTTAAATTATTTATCTTATTCTTGTAAACACTTGTGAGCATTTATTGTATTTTCTATCAGCTCAACTGTTTTCCTTGTATTTGTGATTTATTGGCAAACACCCTAATCTTGTGAGGATTATTTTTTTGTTTGCTTCTTTGTTATTTTATTTGAGAAAATTTATGTCTTAAGGTTTAGGGTAGAAACTGTAAGTGATAGCAAGATAAATTTGTGTTTTTAATGTATTTATTTTTAGCTAATTATTGAATAAGATGCTACTAAACTTGAGTTTTTCTTATCAAGAATGAAGTTGGTGTGCTGAAATTAAAATTCATACCAAAAAAGGGTTAAATTGGAACAAAAAGCAAAGAAGAGGGTTAGATTGAAAGATTGAAGACTTAAAGTTGGTTGGATAAAGATCGAAGGGTTGAAGATTAAAAAAAGTGGCTGGATAAAGATCAAATTATTTTTTATATTGTTAAATTTGTGTAATTAATTTAAATTTAATCTTTAGTTTAATTTTGATTTTTTTAATTTTAATCTATCTAGTGATAATATTTAGAAAAAAAAATCTAGTTAAGTTTTAACATTAAAAATATATATAAATATCTAGTGGATATAAGCACTAGGCGATGAAAATAAAAAAAAAATTTCCTTTCTTTCTTTTCAATTTCTAGGTCAGTAGCAATTGGCATTTTCCATTTTTTTTTTCCCAATTTCAATAATTTGGTTAATTTTTCTTCTAAGTCCTTTTCCCTTTCCACTTTTCACAATTTCCATTAAAAGTCACTTTCATACTCCATCTAGTATGATTTATTTCATGATTAACTAAGTTCCTTTTAGCCTTAGTCGATTATCACTCTGACAAAGTAATCGTGAGATATGAACCCACGCTAATACTTTACAATTCGGTATTTGTTATCTCTTCGATATATAGGATAGTACAAATTCATCCCTTAAAGTTGATTCAATTTCAATTCAAAAAGCGCCTGTTGAGTTGGAATCATTTGGTGTACAGTTGGAAAGTTGAGTCGGCTGTGCTGTATTCAAAATCTCGCGAACAAATTGGCATGTTCAAGTGGGAAAAGCTAGTTCTGTCAAGGGAGATAGTGATCGAATTTAAACGACCTACACGGTTGAGGCCGTTGATTAGAGTTGGGCTCTTCAAATTGCAAGGCTTTCGAAGCCTTAAATTACGGGCACATGTCACGTGGTTAGAAATTCGACAAGGGTCGATTTGCAGGTCGTACCAGAATCGACTACAAAAGGAAAAGCTGGTGTTTTGAGGTGTCCTCGATTGCTATAACCAACTTATCGGTTGGAAGGAAAAACCTTCTCTCAAGGAGCAGTTCAAGTTCGGGGTGTATCAAGGCTAAGGCTAAGACTAAGCTTTAAAATATTTTATTTACCCATTTATTTTATTTGCTTAAAATTTATTTTTACAATTTCAAATCTGTTTTCATTTTATTATAGTACATATTTATATAATTACTCTTTAAAGTAAGGAGCTAAGGATATTTTAATAATTTCACAACTGAATCGGTGTTGAGTTGACTCGTGGCACCAATTCAATTAGCTATTATATATATTATTTAAGTTCTTGATTAAGTTGGTGTCACGAGTCGATGAGCGCCAACTTGGTTAGGAAAATATCATTTCATATTTAAAATAAGTTATATTATTTGAGGGTATTTTAGTTTTTTCTAATTTTTTTTCTATACATTTTAATTTTATTATACATACTTTAATACCTCCATCAATTGTATATCTACACTATTATTTTAAGCCCCTGATTGATTTTGTGTCACGAGTCAACCGAGCACCAACTCAGTTAAAGAAATTACGAAAATATCTTTCGTAGTTAAAATAGTTTTATATTATTTGAAGGTAAAATCTTAAAGTTACCACTCAACCAAAGTTTTATTTTAATTTTTTTATACATTGATATTTTATTACCTCCATGATAATATTATGTTAAATAATTGTATTCATTTAATATTCTAAACATGGAATTTTTATATGTATACACGTGTGATTGAGTTTCTAATATATATTATTGTAATTTAAAATTAGGAAAAAGAGAGTAAAAAATTAGAATTCGTACTTATGTTAACTTATAAAGATAGCAAATGAGATTTTTCATAAAAGAAATTACTTGGGATTAAACACGAGACTGAAATTTCAAATAACTAATATAAATATTATATTATAAAACAGGTTACATGCTTAAGAATTGTTGATGTACACATTTTATTGAATTACTACAAAGCATTATATTATACTCTAAATAACTAAGTAAAAAGTTATGCTTAATGTTCAATTTCGCCTTTGAATTATACTCTAAGCAGCGCCATGTGGATAGTCAATAACAATCAATGGCGGGTCAATGTTTTTATTTTAAATAAATCTAAATGTCACATAACACATTTTGATTGATGCTAAATGATAGCTTAAGTACCAATGTGGGACAAAAAAGAAATTAGATATTAAAGTGGAAAAATAGGCATAACTAGGAGCCAAACTGAGCATTAAGACCCAAAAAATAAAATAATTATATGCCTATTTTATTTGGGGTAACTATAATGATAACTTTTCTAATGAGAATAATAAGAACCACATAATTTTATCACTTCTCCTATCTCATTAAAATAAAAAGCCTAACTTTCCATTTTTTAAATAAATAAATAAAAACACACCAATGTTTTGTATCGAACTGATAAGATTATCAATTTTTTATTTAATCGGTTGTTCCGGTTTGATTAAATAAATTATTTAAAAATAAAACAATTCAGCTCAACCTTTTTCTTCATACCCACGTATTAGTCAATTTTCAATCTAATCAATCCGACCGACAAATCATGAAATTTAGCACAAAAATTTTAAAAGAAAAAAATAACTATTTGAACAAAGAATAAAAGAAAATTAAGAATAAAACAGTCATATAAATGCTTCTTCTTTTTTTCAAATCTATATTCTATTTGAATTTATATTTGTTCTAATAAACAATAAAAAGAAAATAAATTATGTGTTAGATGTTTCTGGATTTTAGTTTCTTTACTTTTCGAGTTTAAAAATATAGGTTTATTTGTTAACATTATTAAAAATCTTTAATTAAATAAATCGTTGTAACATTTTGAAATTTAAAAAAAAAAACTCACTTGGTATCTATGTAAGAAAATGACATTGTAATGAATCCGAGTTTAATAGAAAATTTTAACAGTGTTAACAATTCTTAAAAATTCTCATCAACATTTTAATCGGAATAAAGTATTTAGACTAACTAATGATATTATAAGAGTTAAGATATTTAATTATTTCAAAATTGAAGTATAGAGATTAAATCTCAAATTTAAGTAAAATATTGAGATCAAAATTGAAACTTAATCATTATATTATCATGGCAGAAAGAAAAAAATAAAAATAAAAGACAAATGTCCTTAGCCTTAGACCTTCCTTTTATATATGGTAGTATAGATAATTAAAAATACCTTGTGCTTGAATAAGGAACTAAAACAATTTAATTTAATTCTAATTTAAAAAGGTAAAGGATAATGCAAGAAAAAATATATATATTTCGTACAATAATAAAATAAATACATTTTATTTAACCCTTTCTCTTTTTTATTATATTTATGTTATTATGAAGATAGTCAGTATAGTATCAGTGGGAGTATCGTTTTTATATTGGTACTGGTGTCATGAGTCACAGATCAAAACTCGTGAGGAACGCATAAAGAACGTCTCATGAAGGTCAATTGATAAAATAGAACTCATTTAATTCACTTAAATTAGTCCGATTCGTAAAATATGAGAAAAAACTTATATTTACTTCCAAAAAGATAGTAATGATTCTAATCTTATTTAAGAATGTTGTCGGTAGTTGTCATGTCTTTTCGATGAATATTTATTTATACAATTATTGATGTTGCTAGTAATTTTCAAGTTCCTTCAACAATATTTCGTGTTTCACAAGGAAAGAAAATTATGTTGCAATCTTTGACTTTTCATCGAAAATGTCGATAAAAAACTTATCGGATTGATGGTCCACTCGTTGCCCAAACCGAAAAACTAAGACAATTGAATAACCTTATCATTTGAGGACTTAGAAGCCTCCATGGCCAACAACAAAAATAGTGGAAAATAAACTGGCAAGTCCATTAAATAATATATATATATAGTTTGGATATCTTGTAATTCTATAAAAGTAAAATTTAATGAGATTAGACCATATATTACGATTTTTTGAAACTATTTGAGAATGCATGATTACAAGCAGTTCAAACGTACTTTAATGGTTCTCTTAGGCATGAACATAGCAGTTGTTGGTGGACTGCTTCGAGACAGTAATTATTTAATTAAATACCAGATCGAACACACCCCATGTTTTCAATTCAATCTGACCGTACACAATTAAGAGGAAATTTCAAATCTAGAAGCCTAAATAGACATATATTTGCTATATTGTTGATTTTCAAATGGAGTTTTAGAACAAACTCTTAGGTTCAAAAAGAGCATACATATATATATAATATTCACAACCATCACACACCAGACAGTACCAAAAGCCATTGAAAGTTCAAAATGGACATCTATTCTCCTATATAATGTAATTGGTATGCCATATTTTAGTTGAGCATGTACATGATAATCATATGATTCAATGTTGGCTAATCCATGAAACTTACCTTTCTATACTTGGCCTAATATAAGCCGAGGATTACTTGACGGACATCTTGGCCCCCTCGGTCGTCTTGTTATCTTCCCCCAGTCTATTAGTCTTCTTGGCTGGATTCCCACTTCACTGTTACCAGACTGCAGCATTGTGTTTGTCATGCTCTCCGTAACACTCGCAGCACGGGCATTAGTCCTTCGCCTCCCTTTTGTGTATCCATTTCTACCTGCAATTCTTGAAGAACTGCTTTCCCAGTGTGTACCTGTGGCTTCCATTAGCCCTCCTATTATCTGAAGATCCTCAGTGACCTCGTACCTTGAAAGAGAAGCAAGGCTTGGAAGAATTTCACTTTGAAAGTCCTTCCTCTGCCTTCCCCTCCTTGTCCGGCCCCTCTTTGGTTGGTTTTTCAAAAACATTGCACTTGGTTCTTCCTCTTTTCCGCCATTGCTTTTACGCCAAGACTCTTCTACCTTTATCTCTGCTAGGTTCAGTGTCATGGCCTCGAAGTAATCGATTCCATCAGAAAGATACTGCTCATTATCATCATTATCCTTGACACCTATGCTAATTCCAAATTCACTTCCCGGATCATCCACTACAGAAGAAGCAACCCTTGCAAACCAATAGAGGGAATTAGAAACTTTAAAAGGTTCAAAGCTGGTCCTTTCTAAACAAGTCCGGATCTTGGATAATGAAATGGAAACTATAGCCTCCACTGCATTCCTAACTAGTGCCTCTTGCAGATCCCCATCATCTTGCCCAGAAGATGGCACAGGTGTCTCGAGCTGGTTTTCATTGGATTCCCCTCTAGGTGGCGAACACTCCTTGTTTTCCGGACTTGCAGGTGGCTCCAAATCTATTTCTATTGAATTTGAAGGCGCTAGCTGAGATTCATTCATAGATAAGCAAGAATTCAGGTCAATTCCTCCATGAACTGAACACTTCTCACAAGGGTCACTTTCTGCAACCGACTCAGTTTTATCCAGTAATTTTTCCTTGCCGGGCACATGATGAAATTCCAAGTTTATATCCGGAATCCTATCTTTTTCTTTGTCCTTGATGTCTTCTATTGCAAAAGAATCAGAACAGTTTCGGGATGGGGAGGCATGAGATGAGCACTGGCCATTGGCAGTAGGAGGCTTGTTATGCATGTAAAATCCAAACATCTTCTTAAAATCCAGGGAGTTGCCAGCCTGCACCTCCTCAGAACCAGAACTAAGGACAATCAGGGAATTGGCTTGTTCAAGGGTAGATTCCAGTGGGATCAAGAAATCTCTCCTTTCACCAGAGTTTCTATCATGTACCAGAGTTTCAGCAATCCGCGGAGAGCAAACAGTTGAACTTTGAAACATATTTTGACCATGTATACAACAGTCATCTTGTGAACCAGCCACATAGGTGGAGAAACTAGGTGAGACAATATTGAGATCCAAACTCTTTACAGACCTCATATACTTAGAACTCTTGGCATATTTCACTGGACTATTCTCAAATGCAAAGTCATCGTCATTATTGCCTTCCAGTGAATGAGAACTTGCAGATAGTGGCTGACCCTCCAGCTGGGAATCATTTAGCCAGCTGGCCCGCGGGAAAGTAGCACTACACGACTTTCTGCTTGATACTAAATTTTTGTCAAGACAATGCTCATTTTTGGGGAGACTAGGGCTTAAGGTTAATGATTTGGAACTTTTCCCCTTAAAACACGGAAGTGCTTGAACTGCTATAGGGCTGTGCTTGAAGGCACGTCTCCAAGATGAAACAGATGATGACTCAGAGATCACCGGTTCAGCCAGAGGCACAACTTGATATGAGCTACGCATGTCTGAAATAGCATCTGGTTTAGAGTTACTAGCAGAGATATCTCTTGCAACATGCTGTAAATTTTCATTGCATAGCTTTCCATTGGTCTCATCCAAACCATGGTATATCACACGATCTGCTTGCACATTGTTAACGTGCTCAGTTGATGATTTGTCAGTACAAAGATCCCGAGGGAATGAATTCAAATGATTTCTTCCATGCCCTATAAAATAAGTTACCAATCATAAAGAATCAGCAGAAGCAGTAATAATAAATTTTATGAAGTGAACTATTTGACTGATGACAAATGAACTAGCTACAGTGCCAAAGGAATAAATTTGAAGAAAAAAAGAAAAAAAACACTGATATATATATATAATATAGCTTCCTTACCAGCCTTATCATTAGAAGGATCATGTTCTCTTTGCATTTTGTGTTTATCCAGGCGCAAAATTTCCCAGTGTGCTTCTGGATCCCCCATCATCTGGCCATTTGGACTTGCTTCTTTGGACATGCCATGAAAGTTGGAATTTGATTTACCAGAGGGATCCTGTAATGAAGGTTCCTTGTGACCAATAATAGGATCCTTAAAGCCACTGGATTCAGGAATTATATCTTCCTCAAGTTCGACAGGTATATTTAAATCAGCCAGAATTTTTTTCTTCGAAGAAATGTAACCAGGAATAAAATTGCCTCCGGGGAAAACATAGTTGCAATCACTGCCCCTAATAGATTGTTCTTCATCTCCCCTATCTCTAACTTCGGGAATTTTCTTTAGAGCATTATCAAGCATATCAGGCACCGGTTTCACTTCTGAAAATCCCTCTTCTTCACTATCAAAGTACTCGTCAGCTGGCAATTCAAGATCCAAGACCTTTTTACCAAACATTTTGCAGTTGGACTCCATGAACTCAGAGGCCTTTGAAGAGCTTCCAATACGAGTAGGCTTAACACCCGTGTCCCCTGAATTTCCATCATAAGAATGTAAAGGCAAAATGCTACCCTTAGTTTCCGAAATAGGGGGCTGACAATGGACAATGTTAATAGAGGTGGGAGAGTGATGTGGTATTTGCACACAATTAGGCGACTTTGGACATAAAACATTATTTGCTTGTAAGCTGTCCAGACTGCAATGATGTTTATACAAGTCGCTCTTCTTCATTTCTTCCACCAATTCCTTCTGTCTCCTGTAAAGCCGATGGAGTTCGCGGATCTAAAATAAAACACAATATAGATTCATCAATTGCATGATAGTAATATGTTTGTCAATGATATCAAATTCAGTTGAACCAAAAATCCTGGATTTGAGGGATGACAAGTGGCGTGCGAATATATTTGGATCCCTTTATGGTTGCGGATTAAGGATCACTACAATGATTCTTATACTTATCAATCAGAGAGACATTTTCAAAAAGTTTAAATAAACACAACGCTCAGACATACATCTCTGGCAAACAACCTAAGAGACGAAAGTAATAGTCTCCAGAATTTAGACTAAGATACTAAATTATGTCCATGCAAAAATACATAGCACAAAGAGCCTCTCGATGAATGGGCCCTTCATCCCCAAATTATCTCTTTATGCATTGCATGATAAGCTGGAGCTATCATTCACTTAATTAGCCCATAGCATCATAAATTTTCAAATCCCGGACCCTACTAACAAAGATTTTCGCATAACATTTTTCTCATTCCAGTTTGACACTTTATCTTCTATCCCCTTTTACATGAAAAATGATCCGTCTAAAAATAAAGAATTCTTCATAGGTATTCTAAAGTACAACTTATTACCAATATCGAATGCAGTAACCAAAGTTGTTGCTTACGAGACAGAGCTAAGCATTTAAGCACATAGAACAGGATTTTACTCCCGTTGTACATTAGAAAACCAGGTCACGAGACGTAAGAAGTTCATCATGAGAGAAATACCTGATCCTTAAATTCTGCCTCATGCTTGAGCATTGTCTGCTTCAATAAAACTTTGTTGTAAAACATATTCGAACCGGAAGATGGTGGCAAAGTACCATTATAGTATTGTCTATTCCTTAAGATTCTATCGACATCATTATCTGTGGGCCATATGTTGCCATTAGCATCCAAATTGAGGTCCCAAGCAGTATAACACCCTGGGAAGTGACTTTTATGCTGCATGTCTGCTTGCATTCCTAGCATTGCCATAAAAGACAGACACGGAGCACGATTTTCAATTGCTATTACAATATATTTAAACCAAGCAGTTCCTGAATCATGACAAAAGCAACCTGCATAAAGAAAAAATTGTTTAAAATACACATTAAAAACCGACTATCTTTTATTCATCTGTCTCTCCCTTTGACAAGAAATACATCAACTACAAGAGCTTCATAAAGTATTCAATATATGTTAGCTGATATTAATAAACAAATCATTGTCCACATTCCTCCATGATGCCTTGGATAATGTTTGTGTTCTGTTAAAACATTTCACAATGGAAGGCCATAAGAAGACCTTAGTATAACCTCTGTGTCTCCTCTAATTCGGCCACCTTTTAAAGACATATGTAATCAGACATTACTTGAAAAACCAACTCACACACAATATAATTCAAAAGACAATCAAAGGGAATGTAGGAGAGACCCAGATTCAAGTTTTTGAAATGCCAAACATTACATTCATTAATATACAATGCCTCAACAATATAAGAATACTATCAACAATGGCAGTGCAAAACGCATTAAAAAGTAATAACCAAAGAAAACTCAGAACACAAATGAAACCAAATGTATTAAAGTAAGTTCCAACTTCAAGCCTCACCACCCATTAGAAGAACATTAGCTATACACTAGAACTTACAATTACATGTGAAGTACCTGGATTGCAGACATGTTGCCTTGTCAGATAAGGGTAATTATTCAAGATGGGTATGCATAATTTTTTTTAAGTTCATATATTTGGAGGATCATTCCTCATTTGTATGTCCGAATATGTCTTGGACACAAACACTTTAGGGAAAATGAAGAAACCGAGTAACATCATGAACCAACGAACACCCCCATATGTTGATAGGCAATGTGCCTTCAAATAAAGGCAGTTTTTTCAGGTCTTACAAGCAAATTTAGGAGCATAAAAGAAAAAAAAATATTGAAACAAACAAGATCTACAAATATATCCATATATACGCGCGCGCGCGTGTGTGTGTGTGTGTGTGTGTGCGCTCCTCTAAGCTTTATACAATAGAACATCCAGCAGGCAGCAACATTGCAATTTAATTTGTATTATATATCAAAGCCATTATTCTACTACTCTGCTAATTAACTGTTGATAAGAACAAAAAAAGTTTACAATCTTCCTAAAGCACTAAAACACCATCTAATACTACAAGAAACTAAGAATAAGTATATATATATATATAAATGTATATGCATCTATATCTATACATATGAG
>CM025247.1:20088544-20106385 GCA_013677275.1 Gossypium schwendimanii | reverse complement strand
AAAAAAAAAAAAACTAAACTTCATATCTATTATATAAATATGAAAACGAAGTAAATATACATATAATATTCTAATATAGCTTTTACTATCTAGCTTTTCAGAACAAAAATAGTTAGTGCACGCCAAAAACTACATGGACCACTGAAGAGGATAAGGCAAGCAATTTTAATTCCGAGGCCTTAACGTTATCTTTAATGGTGTTGAGCCTTAAGAGTTCAGAAGAATCTTCAAATGCATTACTACATGAGAGGAATGAATTATTTTTAAGATTGCTCATGAAGGAATTATTACTATTAAGTAATCTAAACTTTAAATGTTTACATCTAAGTTTGAAAATCAAAGAATGCTAGAAGTTGAATCTTCGTATGTGACTTCACTAACCAAGCATTTGCTCTTGGTGAAGAGTACTCAAATGCTAAGTTGGTGCACAAAGTTTTGAGGTCTCTCCTTGAACATTTTATCATAAAGGTGATTGCCACAAAGGACGCTAAGGACAACAACTCAAAGTGAATTTATGAGTTGATAGTGTCCATGCAAATGTTCAGAATTAATGTGGAGGAAATCAAAATGGGCAAAATTAAGACATGAAAGAATATTGCTCTGCAAGCTTGTCCTATTGTAATTAAAGAATAAACTACCCATAAGGGTGTGTAGGAGCAGTTAACACTTCTAACTAAGAGCTTCAACTGAGTATTCAAGAAGCTATCCGAGAAGAGCAAAGGATTTGAAAGAGGCCATAACTTCAATAAAGGAAAAAGGAATGTAGTAGCCATTAGTAACAAAATCCCTAAGGAGAAAAAGAAAAAAATCCAATGTTATAAATGTCAGGGATATGACCTATACACAAGTTGGGTGTGCTAATGCACTAAAGAATAAGATGCCATTGTTCATAGCATGGAGTGATGATGCTTCTACCAGTGAGCATGATGAAGATGAGGTGCACCTAAGCAATTATGTAGCCTTTACATCCAAAGTTGTAACTAAAGTTTCAATTGATTTAGTAAACTAAAATGATAGTGACATTGAATCCACAGACTACTTCATGGATAATTACTAGGCAATTCTTGATAAGTGGGATAATGTTTGTAAGATTAATGTGAGACTTATTGATGATAATTCTATTATGATGCATGAGAATTGTAGGATTTTGTAGAAGCTTAAAGAAAAAAAAGCTC
The DNA here is from genome assembly GCA_013677275.1 of Gossypium schwendimanii. Taxonomy (NCBI): domain Eukaryota; kingdom Viridiplantae; phylum Streptophyta; class Magnoliopsida; order Malvales; family Malvaceae; genus Gossypium; species Gossypium schwendimanii. The sequence goes on along the minus strand of CM025247.1, from coordinate 20,105,210 downwards.
AATGCCAACTAAGAAAGGAGCTAAACTCATTGCAAATGTAAAAGAGTTAACTACACCTTAGTCCACATTGAAAAGGTTGGTTTGAGGAGGAAAAAATTGGATGAGATCCTTTCAATTAAAAGAAGAGAACTAGGAAGAGGAAGGTTGCAATATGTTGACACCAGAAATGAAATAGTTAGTTCAATAGTCTTTGTGAAAGCAAATGAGCATAAGGAAGCATAAGGATCTTAGAAGAAAGCTGTTAATTGCAGCTGATGAGACAACGGATGATTAAATCATCTCTTGTACAATTGTATCATAATGGATTACTCTCCAACCAATGCCACAGGGACATAGAAAAAAGATCTAAATTGAATAGCCAATTCGTGCATTCCTTGTTTTATTTTTCCAGTTTTAGTTATTTCTTTAGTTTCAACTCACAATATAATTGGATTTATATAGATATTTAATTTTGGCTACTAACATTTTATTTCTTCCTTGAGATAAATAATATTATATTTCAAGAAATTGTGCTACCAAGCATGAAACAAGTAGCATTGTTATTTCACTTAATATCTCTTCCAGAGCAATAATTGTTGTTTAGAATAGTTATTATTTAGAACAACTATTGTTTAAGAATAGCTATGTTCAGACTAGGGCTTCAGTTAGAACAATTTTCATCTAGTGTAGCTGTTATTTGAGAACAACTTAATTTGCCACAACGAATTGTGGCAAATTAAGCTCTTTTAAACATTTAATAAGCTCGTATTCGAGTAATTTGTTATCATTTTATTCAATTTATAGATTTAGTAATTTTATCTTTGAATTCAATAAAACGAGCATTTTAGTGTGTTTTATGACCTGTTAGGCCAATTTGGGCTTAAGGAAGGACTAATGTGTTGGTTAAGTGTGTAGGATGACATTTTAAGCTGATGAGTCAGTGGACTACCCCTAATGTTACAACATTCAAAGAGGATGTCGCGACAATAAACTTCAAACCTCAAAGGGAGCACCCGGCCATTGATGTCACGACATCAACTTCCTAATGTCACAAGAAAAAACTTTGAACCAAGAAGGGGTACATTCAATGTCCAATGTCGCTACAACAATCATAGGATGTCGTGACAACAAACTTTGAACATAGAGGGGAAATATCCAGTCTTCAATGTCTCGACAAGACCCGTCTAATGTCGTGACAACTGATTTCAAACCAAAAAGGGGAGTATTCAATGTTCGATGTCGCGACACCGGCTATGGGGTGTCATGACACCCGTTTGACATGGCCTAAATATTAGCTGAGGGTGTTTTTCATCCTCACAACCTTAATTAACATACTAAATAGTCTGTAATTGACCTAATTTGGTATTCTAACAACACTACTATAAATATTAGTGCTCAGGACTTAATTAGGAGGGCTTCTTTAAATTATTAAATTTTATTGTTCTTAGATTTAAGTTTTTTATTTCAGTTTTTCTGCCCAAACATTTATTTGATTCAATTTCAGTTTCAGTTTTGTTCTTTTCAGTAAATTAACTTGTTTACTTTCTTTTCTACTTTAAATGCATTGAAATCAGCAGTTGTTTCACATGTTTTACGATCAAGCTTTAACCATCATCTATGAATCTAGATCTCTTTTTTCCATTCTCTTCTTTTTATATTTCTATTGAATGTGCAAAATTCAATTAGGGAAAATTGTATCTAGAATGGCCATGAACTAAGAACCTTATGAAGGTTGACGAGCAAAAGTGAGAGTGATTGGCCAAGGTTTAAGGTTTACTACAACTTAGTTGGTATAGGTTAAGCAAAATTAAACCCTAGGATTGCCAAACTTAGAAAGAAACTTAGGTAGAGGAGGCTGAAAGGATAGTCTACTTAGCATCACTTAATCTATCTCAATTTAAGCTACCAAGTCGAAAGATAAGTAGGTTAAATCGATTAATTAATTTAGTTATAGGTCGAAAGGTATTAACTAGGTTAATTGTTAGCTAATTTGTTAAAACTTGAATTTGAAGTTAATCATGAACACTAATGCGAGTTAATCTTCTGCCTACAGAAATTGATTTAAATTCGGTTGTCTATTTTCGTGTTTATTTTTATGTTCTTTTATATCATCTCTTTATTTTTCACTTGTCATAATATAATTAGTACGTCAATACTATTTAGACCTATTCTTGTGATAATTTGCAATTTAGTTTAGACAAACCTCCATTGGGTACGATCATTGGGATAGTTCATTGTATTTCGTTGTAAACATTTTGTATATTACAATTTGACTTGCATGATTGTAGATACCGCACTCCATGTTTAATATTTACTTGCAGATTTTTGATGCACACACGTCGGGGTGTGGTCATATCTAAAGTTTAAAATAACACTTTTTTAGAATAATGGCGTTTTAGTAATAGTTATGTTTAGAATAACCATTATTTGGAATAGTTTTTGTAACGACCCGAAAGTTAGTAGTGTCAGAAAATGTGGTTTTGGGACTCCGCTTATGTAAATCAACCCCGTATATATTTTTATTAAATATTTACAGAATTTTATTACAGGAGAACTGAATTCTGGATAGATAATTTTGTTGAATTAGTGACAATTAGGGACTAAATTATAAGGATTCACGACTTTAGATTTTTTTAAATTGGCCAAATGTTGGTGGACTTATTTACAAATTAAACTGAGGACTAAAATAGTAGTTATACCATCTTTAAATAATAATGGACGATATGTATGTAACAACTCGTTTCTTAGTGGTGTTAGAAATAGTGGTTTCGGGGCCACAAAACTGATGGGTAGATTCATAAATATTAATACTTAATATTTACTAGTCAAATATAGTATTAATAAAATTTGATTTGATAATTTATGTTATTTGAATGAATCATTAGATTCAAGTGGTAAATCATTAAAGTCAAGTGGTTTTGAAAAATGAGATTTCGGGACCTTATTTCTATAAACCGAGCTCTGTAAATATTTTACGGAGTGTTATTAGGGTCGTATTAAAGTTTGATTAAGAAGTTTTATTTTTTAGATAGTAAATTAAGTAAAAAAAGACTAAATCGTAAAATTTAAAAAAGTTGACTTTTTTTAGTTAAAGATATAAATAGCAATAAGAGAGTAAATTAAAAAGGATTAATAGGGTAATTAAACCTTATGTAAGGTAGTGGATGGTTCTAAAGTAGTAAAATTATAGAATTTGGTTGAATAATTAAGGGTAATTTGGTAAAATGGGAGATAGGTGGATTAAAACAAAACTAAAATTAATAATAAAACATTTATAGCATCTTTTTCTTGCTAATACACAACCAAAACCTTAAAAGGACTAGAGAAAGCATTCGACCAACTTAAATCTCCAAATAGGTAAGTGTAAACTCTATCATTTTTAGTGATTTTTATGTTTTTGAGCTCGTATTAGCTTAAACTAGCTAAATCGAGGACTAATTTGTAAAACTGTCAAATGTTGTGGGTTGTGCCATTGAAGAGTTTGAGTTGTTTTTGAAGTTTTATGTGAGATTATTAAGCTTGTTTGTTAGATAGGACTATTTTGTAATGTAGTTTTTGACAATTTTAATGTTACAGGACTAAATTGTTAAAAGTGATAACTATGAGGATTTGATGTGAATTAACAACAAATAAAAGCTGTAGAGAGGACCTAATAGGTTCGGTCAAAGTGGGTTTAAAGTAAAAATGGTTAAATTGCATGTATGTGGCTTAGGGACTTAATTGAATAAAAGTGAAATGTTAAGGGTAATTTAGTAAAATGTCAAATAAGACGTAATTGCATAAAATGATTTAATCTTGTTGTTGATTTAGTTGAATGAAATTATTCTTTTAGATCAATAACGTGTTGATAACCGAGGAAAGGACAAAGTAGTTGAGTAGTCCCTGTATTTTGGCTGTTGCTGCAAATCAGTCCGGTAAGTTCGTGCTATTGTTTTTATGTTTATAATGATTTCTTACATACTAAATGTTTTATTAGAATTTTATCTAATGTTTTATTTACCAATTGAATGCTTAAAGAATAAATAATAAATGAGTATAATGAGTACGTGGGGTACCTAAATAGCAAGTCGTGGACCGATTATTATTTAGTAGGCTTTGAGCCAATGATCATTTAAAAGGTACTATGTATAAGTAATATAGACTGTAGCGATGACTTGAGATCCTACATATGTTACGGATTCTCTACAGCTTGTGTGAACAAGATCGTGAGTCAGTTAAAGTTTTGAAGTTAACTCGAATGAGTGATACCCTTTCGATTATCTAAAGTGAGATATTGTTAGAACTATGACTTGGTTTATGATCATTTATCATATGAAATTTTAATGATATGAATTATCCAAGTTTAAGTGTTTTTAGAAAGTTGAAATAATATTAATATGGAATATAATTTGAATTATTGTAGTGTGTAATACTCACCTGTTCTGAGCTGTGATTGACAAGAACTTAGTTTCTTATATCTTATACATTGTTTATTTATGTTCAATCTAGTAAGATTATAGTTTAATCATCGAACTTCCTAAGCTTCCGTAAGCTTACTCATGACTTGTTCATTTTCTTGTAGATTACATTTTGTGGAGGGGAGATTAGATCAACTCACAGAATCACACTATCCTGAGGAATCTTTTGGTATATTTTGTAAACATTTTGGTTATATGGCATGTATTAGGGCAAATGGTTAAAATGTTATATTTCATAGTTATGTAGGATGTTTGGTACGCTTGATGTTTGAGCGATAGTCTTTGTGGTATATTTGTTAAACTATAAATAAGTTTGTGTATGTGGTTATAAAGTGGTAAGAGTCGTGTAGGTTGTTGGTACGATGTGTTTGAAATGGATTAGATTAGGTGTATGTTCTGGCTTATAAATAATTACTTTGATATTGAGTAGCATGAGCATTATAATGTGTTTTGGTATATGATACTTGGGTGTGCTTTAGATGAATGAAAATGACATGTTTTGGTTGTTTTNAAGTGTGTTTATAGACTTGTGAACATGTGCTATGAATTGGTTTAGGTACTTGTGCAAATTGGTGAGGAAAAAGCATGAATTTGGTCACTTTTAGGCACATATGGGCTATCACACGGCCGTGTATCACGCAGCCCACACGGGCATGTGCCCTGAGCCTGTTAGGTGCAGGGATCACATGGGCTGGCACACAGCCTATGTCACTGCTGTGTGACCTAAGTCTGTGAGTTACACGGTTGAGTACACAGGTATGCAAACGAGCGTGTGGGGTTGCCATACGAGTGTGTAAGATAGGCTTATGACCATTTTTGGAGCCACGCGATCTGGATTTTTTCACATGGCCTAGACACACGTCTGTGTGACCCCTGTAGTGAAAAATTTTCAAATATTCCCTGAATGTGCTGATTTTTTCAAATTGGTCCCTGTTTATTCCTAAGCTATTTTTAAGGCCTCGTAGGCTTGATTTAAAGCCTGTAAATGTATGGTTTAATCCATTTTGAGTTACTTATGTATTTATTAAATTAATTTGATAAGTAAATGCTAATTGTAATGAAATGTTTTGAATTATTCAGTAATACTCTGTAACCCTCTTTCGACGATGAAATTGGGTTATGGATGTTACAAGGTAACTACAAATATGTTATAAAATTTTTATAGCAAGTGTCCAGACAGAGGGTCAAAACTCTCCTTGAGGTGCACCAGTACTGCTTGTGAAAAAGAAAGATGGTTCGTTGAGACTGTGTATAGACTACTGACAGCTGAACAAGGTAACAATAAAGAACAAATATCCTTTGCCTCATATTATGAGTTGTTCAATCAATTAAAGGGGGTGCAACTCTATTTTCGAAGATAAAGCTCAGGTCAAGATATTACTAGATCGAGTAAAAGGCTGTGATGTGCCGAAGACTACTTTTAAACCTGCTACGGTCATTATGAACCGGGTATTTCAGCCTTAGTTGGATAGATTGGTGGTTGTATTTATTGATGATATACTGATCTACTCGAGAACAGAATTTGAGCATACTCAGCATTTGAGAACTATCTTATAGATTCTGCGTAAGAAATAGTTGTATGCAAAATTTAGCAAATGTGAATTCTTGGACACGTGGTTTCTGTAGATGGGATACGTGTTGATTCAATTAAGATTTCTGCCATTATTAACTGGAAAGCTCTAAAGAATGTTTCAGTAGTAAGAAGCTTTCTGGGATTAGCAAGCTATTATCGTCGCTTTGTAAAAAACTTCTTTATAATAGCTTCATCGATGACTAAGTTGGTACAAAAGAATGTACAGTTTGTCTAGTCAGATGAGTGTTAACAGATTTTTGATCAGTTAAAAAGAATGTTGACAGAAGCTTCAATACTGACATAGGCTGAATCATGGAAAGAATTTGTTGTTTAGAGTGATGTGTCTTTCAGTGGATTGGGATGTGTGTTAATGCAAGCCAAGAAGATAATAGCTTATGCTTCTCATCAGTTAAAGCCATATGAGAGGAATTATTTGACGCATGATCTAGAATTGGCTACCATTGTCTTTGCCTTAAATATTTGACGTCACAATCTTTACGGTGAAAGATGTCATATATTTACAGATCACAAAAGTCTAAAATATTTGATGACTCAAAAGGAATTGAATTTGAGATAGCGACGATGGTAAGAGCTATTGAAAGATTATGATCTTATGATCGACTATCATCCTGGGAAGGCTAATGTTGTTGCATATGCATTAAGTCAAAAATTACTATTTGTTTTGAGAGCATTAAATACTCATTTGTCATTGGAGAATGATGGATCTGTTATAGCTGAACTTAAGGTTAGAACAATATTTCTTCAATGGATTTGGGAGTTGCAAGATGATGACCAAAAGTTGTTAGCCAAACGAGAACAAATCTAGAATGATTCGACTGCCGAATTTATTGTGGATACTGATGGTATCATGTATTTTCGTAGCAGGTTATATGTTCCAAATAATTTGGGTAGTACTAAAACGAGATATTTTATTAGAGGCTCATAATAGTACATACTCTATTCATCCGGGTAGTACTAAGATGTATAAGGACCTGAAGAGAATGTATTGGTAGTAAGTTATGAAACGTGAGATTTCTGAATTTGTAACTAAATGTTTGGTTTGCTAAAGGGTGAAAGATGAACACCAAGTACCGTCAAGATTATTACAGCCTGTCGCTATCCCTGAATGGAAGTGGGAGATTCATAATGTTTTTCATGTTTCTATGCTGAGACGGTACAAGTCAGATTCTTCACACGTAATTACTTCCTGTAAGGTTGAGATACAACCAGATTTATCATATACTGAATAATCGATAAGGATTTTGAAGTAAACAAACTCCAGAATAAAAGAGTATCGTTAGTCAAAGTTCTATGGAACTGACATGGAGTTGAGGAAGCTACATGGCAAATAGAAGAATCGATGAAATCATAGTACTTAAACCTATTCAAAGTACGAAATATCCTAAGGGAGGAGAGTTGTAATAGCCCATTTCTCAGTGGTGTTTAAAGTAGTGGTTTCGGGGTAACAAAATTAAGGAGTGGATTCATAAATATTATTATTTAATATTTATGAGTCAAATATAGTATTAATAAATTTTGATTTGATAATTTATGTTATTTAAACAAATAATTAGGTTCAAGTGATAAATCATTAAAGTCAAGTGGTTTTAAAAAAAAAATTAGGTTTTAATAAAATATTTACAAAATGTTATTAGGGTTGTCTTAATGTTTGATTAAGAAATTTTATCATTTAGATAGCTAATTAGGTAAAAAGGACTAAATTATAAAAGATGAGAAAGTTGACTTTTATTAGTTAAAGCTCTAAATAACAATAGGAGATAAAATTAAAAAAAGGATTAATAGGTTAATTAAACCTTATGTAAGGTAGTGGATGGTTCTAAAGTAGTAAAATTGTAGAATTTGGTTGAATAATTAAGGGTACTTTGGTAAAATGGAAGATTGGTGGATTAAAAAAAAACTAAAATTAATAATAAAAAATTTCTATCATCTTCTTCTTACTAATACACAATCGAAACCCTAAAAGGACTAGAGAAAGCGTTCGACCAACTTAAATCTCCCAATAGGTAAATGTAATCTCACCCATTTTTAGTGATTTTTATGTTTTTGAGCTCATATTAACTCAAACTAGCTAACCCAATGACTAATTTATAAAACTATCAAATGTTGTGGATTGGGCCATTGAATAGTTGAGTTGTTTTTGAATTTTTATGTTATATTATTAAGCTTGGTTTTTAGATGAGACTATTTTGAAAAGTAGTTTTTGACAATTTTAATGTTAAAGGACTAAACTGTTAAAAGTGATAACTTTGAGGATTTGATGTGAATTAACAATAAATAGGAGTTATATAGAGGGCCTAATAGGTTCAATCAAAGTGGGTTTAAAGGAAAAATGGTTAAATTGCATGTATGAGGCATAGGGACTAAATTGAATAAAAGTAAAATGTTGAGGGTAATTTTGTAAAATGTCAAAAATAACTTAATTGCATAAAATGATTTAATCTTGTTGTTGATTTAGTTCATGGAATGAAATTATTATTTTAGATCAATAACGTGTTGAGAACCAAGGAAATGACAAAGTAGTTGGGTAGTCTCTATACTTTGGTTCTTCTTGCAAATCAGTCCGGTAAGTTCGTGTTATTGTTTTTATGTTTATAACGATTTCTTGCATACAACATGTTTTATTAGAATTTGATCTAATGTTGTATTTATCCATTGAATGCTTAAAGAATAAATAATAAATGAGTATAATGAGTACATGGTGTACCTAAATAGCAAGCTGAGGGATGGTTATTATTTAGCAGGCTTTGAGCTGGTGATCATTTAGCAGGTACTATGTACTGATGCTAGAGACAATAGCGATGACTTGAGATCTTGCATGTGTTGCGGATTCTCTACGACTTGTGTGAACAGCATCGTGAGTCGGTTAAAGTGCTAAAGTTAACTTGAATGAGTGATACCCTTTCGATTATCTAAATTGAGATATTGTTAGAACTATGACTTGGTTTATGATCATTTATCACATGACATTTTGATGATGTGAATTATCCAAGTTTAAGTGTTTTCAGAAAGTTGAAATAATAGTATTATGGAATATAATTTGAATTATTGTAGTTTGTAATACTCACATGTTGTGAGCTGTGATTGATAGGAATGTAGTTTCTTAAATCTTATACATTGTTTATTTATGTTCAATCTGGTAAGATTATCGTTTAATCATCGAACTTATTATGCTTTCGTAAGCTTACTCATGTCTTGTTCCTTTTTTTGCAGATTACATTTTATGGAGGGGAGATTGGATCAACTCACAGAATCACATTATCCTGAGGAATCTTTTGGTAGATTTTGTAAACATTTTGGTTATATGACATGTATTAGGGCAAATGGTTAAAATGCTATATTTCATAGTTATGTGGGATTTTTGGTACACTTGATGTTTGACCGATTTTCTTTGTGGTATATTTGTTAAACTTTAAGTAAGTTCGTGTATGTGATCATAAAGTTGTAAGAGTCATGTTAGTTGGTATGATGTGTTTGAAATGGATTAGATTAGGTGTATGTTATGGCTTATATGTGATTGCTTTGATAATGAGTTGCATGAGCATTATAAGTGTTTTGGTATATGATACTTGGGTGTGCTTTAGATGAATGAAAATGACATGTTTTGGTTGTTTTAAAGTGTGTTTATAGAATTGTGAACATGTGCGATGAATTGGTTTARGTACTTGTGCAAATTGGTGAGGAAAAAGCATGAATTTGATCACTTTTAGGCACATACGGGCTGTCACAAAGCTTTGTGTCACACATGGGCAGCCCACACAGGCGTGTGCCCTGAGGGTGTTAAGTGCAAGGATCACACGGGCTGGCACACGGATTGTGATACGACTATTTGACCCTAGTCAGTGAGTTACACGGTTGAGTACACGGGTACAAAATTGGCATGTGTGGTAGCCACATGGGCGTGTAGGATAGCCACATGATCTAGGCTCTATCACACGGCCTAGACACACATCCGTGTGACCCCTATAGTGAAAAATTTTAAAATTTTCCTAGAATGTTCTGATTTGTGTCAAATTGGTCCCTGTTTATTCCTAAGTTATTGTTAAGGCCTCGTAGGCTCGATTTAAGTTCCGTAAATGTATGATTTAATCTATTTTGAATTGCTTATGTATTTATTGAATTAATATGATAAGTAAATCCTAATTGTGATGAAATTTTTTGAATTGTTTGGTATTACTCTATAACCCTATTCCGGCTACTAAACTAGGTTATAGGTGTTACAAGGTAACTACATATATGTTATAAAAATTTTAACTTAATTAAGATTTATGAAGTAAAATAGTAATAAAACTAGCATAGTGGAGAGAAAGAGAAAACATTTCTCTTCATCATCTTTATGCAGTCGGTTCTCCATTGTAATAGGGAAGAACCTTTCGGATTATAGGTTTCAAACTTCAACCATAAATTGGTTAGTTCAATTTAGTTCTTTTCTTGTAAATTCTATGTTTTTGATGTCATGGAAACTTAATCTAGCTAACCCATGTCTCAATTCGTTAAACTATTAAAGTTTTGAAAGTTTCAATAGTTGAGAATTGAAAATTTTAGGTATTAAATTGATGGATTTTAAGCTTAGAGGTGAAAAAGGACTAAATTATGAAGTTAATTGATAGTTTTGTATAATAAGGAGGAAACTGAATGAAATGTAAAATTTTCTTTAGAAGTAAAAATTTAAAAGGTCCCTAATGGAAAATAATGAAATCGGGTTGCAATTTGAAGTTCTAGATTGAAAGTTATGTTAGTCCAAGTTTTAAGGGCTAAATCGAGTAAAATGATAAATTATGTAATTTGACAATTGGTTCTAATTGTGGTAGAAAATTGATAATATTGTATGTTTATGTTAATTTGTAGCTAACATTGATCCGAATTCCTCAAGAGGGAAGGGAAATGCTAAAGTCGTCAACAAATAGCTCGAAGTTTTTTATATGTATTTCTACAATTCGAATTGTTTAAACTGTTGCATAATTGCATAGTATATCACGATAAGATATTGAGGTGAGTTGGGATTTATTAGTTGGTTTGTATTGGTATGGAAATGGTGGTTTTTGAAATGGAGGACTAAATTGAATAAAATTGAAAATAGTATAAATTGATGGAAATGTGAGATTGAATTGGATTTGGGCTGATTCGTGCTATTATATGAATGAAATGATTATTTGATTGATGATTTGAATATGATAAATTGTGAATTGGATATAATTGTAAATTGAATGGTTATTACCTTATTAATTGTTCGGGTAGAGACGGATATAATTGGCATGTCATAGGATAGATCGATTACAAGTTAGTACAGGTTATTTCGACTATAGGTTGATGACACTGAATTTTCTAAAACTTTACAATTTGGTTCTATTTCATGCTCAGGTAAAAAAAAAAAAGAGCTTTCGTAAGCTTGATTGAAACTTGAATTTGATTTTTTAACATAAATTAAATATGTTTGACATATAATTGCATGTTTGGAATGATTATTTTCTATATGATTGATGCTAGTTGCTCCAAAAATGTGGCATTCTATAGCTTGGACCTGGTGATCGGGTCAAGCAAGGGGTGTTACACATAAAATATATATTCGATTACAGATGAAGGTATAAAAGTATCAAAGGTAAACTAATTCAACTGTCATGGCAAAAGAATGATCAAATCTAATTACATATACCAAAACCTATCTTAAAGCCTTTAGCTATCAATACCAATTCACAATTTAAATTATTTATAATCTATTCATTATGGCATTTAATATCAAGTTCATTTCATATAAAAAATCCATTTAACATATCGTCTGAATCTCTTTCTGGAGTCTATCGACTCAGTCATATTCATTTCGATGCTATATTCTATTATTAATCTATTTCATTACCTTTTTTATGTTTTTCCAATTCTAATTATAATGTTATGCTCGATAGAACCCTAGTAAAACAGACTCGGATACATAGGTAAACTACACCACACTAGATAGCTCGTAAAAGCTTATACTACACCACACCAGAGCACCGTAATGAAAAGCTCGTAGGAATCAAATGTATTCTCATATGTATATACATCTGTCCACCACACCAAGGTCTTCGTAGTGACATATAATACTTGATAATCCGCAACAAATGTTGGATCCCAATATAATTTGTAATGATATCCATAATCACATATCTTGTACAAGTGCGCATATAACCCTATTGACATGTCAATCATATCCTAATCTTTTACAAAGTCACATAGGCAACAATTTTACATATATGTACTACCATACCTGTAATCAATCTTATTCGCATATTGATACCTCGTGTTCGATCACATATGCATTTTCGTACCCTGCATGTTACTCTATTACATAACAATCATTTTGCAATTTAGTACATATATCATTTCTCGATCAAATTCACAATCACAACCCCATTTCATCATTAAACACATATATTTCATATTATATGACATATTTCAATACAATTTTCATATCACATATCATAATTTAAATATTTCATGCCATTTCCCATTTTATTCATTTACCCCTCTGTACAGAGAATCCATGCCAAAACTCAATTAAAACATGTCATATTGTCAACATATACTCACATAAATAATTCATCAACCAATAAACATACCTATGCAAGAAAATATTTTTATCTCGAATCATAGTACAAATTGATGTTTCGTGCATCACTCGATTTTTGCTTTTCCTTTCCCTCTCGATGGTTTGTGTTGTCTCTAGTTACGAATAATCACAAAACATATCATACAATCAATTTCCAGCCAATTCAGAATCAAATACCAAATTACACAGATTTTACAATTTATTCAATTTAGTCCCTAAAATCAAGACAAACAGAACTTTCAATTTAGGGTTTCAGATTAGAATCCGATTTCACCAAAATTCATTAGGAACCTTCTATTTTTTATTCCTATCAACATTTTATAATATTTTTTCATTTTTTTGAATTTGGTCCCTAATGTATGAAATCAAAAATTAAGCTTTACAATTTAGTCCTTTTCTTTAACTAAACTTAATTTCTATCAATTTCACACCTAATTCTTCAAGAAATCAACAATGGAAACTTTCTAAAACTTTAAAAGTTTTAAAAATTAGTACATGAGTTAGCTAAATCAAGCACCCATGATTCAATTTTCATAAAAATCAAAGAAAATTGGCTAGGGACTTACTTAAATTAAAGGCCGAAAGCTTCAATTGTTCAAAAATGGCATCCCTTATTTCTTTTCTTCTTTTGGCTGATATGAGAATATGAGTTTTTCATCTCTCCATCCACCAATTTTACTTATATAATATGATTATGATTTAACAAATCTTTATTAACTTTTAATTAACCGTTTTCTTCTACATTAATCCTTGTTTCATTAATTTAATTACCGTCCAACAATGCTTTCAGCTATCACCTACCTACAATTGGTCTATTAGCCATTTTAGTCACTAGACCATAATTTAGTCCCCAAGCCTTTTCCTCATTAAAAATCTATAATGATTAAACTTTTGCAATTTTGTCTTTGCACCATAATTAACCACAATTCGACTAAATTACTTAACTGAATTTCAATTCATCTATACAAAAACTTCATAAATATCCTTATTTAATATTTACATCCGGCTTATAAAAACAGGGTCCCAAAACCATACTTTCGACACTATAAAAAATCGGGTCATTACACTATTACTATGCTTAATGTTACTGGATCTGCCCCAGTCTTCCTCTTCGCCTTCGTCTAGTATATCTCATCGATTTGTTTGCAACACTTCCTGTATCCATCAAAGAACCCTCTATAACTGAAAAAACTATTAGGATTGAAACACTATTAAAAACTATTAGGATTGAAACACTATTATGATTTATTGTATTTATAGTTTTGAATTTCTTTAATATTAATTAGAAATTTAACATTTTGTTTGAAAATTTTTTTTGTTCATGTGATTATTGTGAATATTGTATTTGAAATTTTGCATCCTTATGGCATCAAAAAACACATTAATGGTTTACTTGTATGTTGGTTTCAAAAAAACTTTTATATGTACAACACAAATTTAGTTTTGTGCATATTATGTTTGATATATTGCATTCTTGTAATTTTTATAAATGTTTTAAATTTTCAAACATTAACTTCACAATTAAAAAAATTTATGTCTTGTTGATACTGGGTATTGACAAGGGAGGAGAAGGTGGTAGTGTTAAGGAGGTTGGTTCACCTTGATAGGTGAAGAGCCAGAAAAGGTGGGAAATAGGAAAGAAGTAAGGTGGTTTGAGGACAAGAGAACCTACATGTAGTAGGTAAGTGCTTAGGGTTGCTAAAAAGGCCAGAAATATTCATCTTTCATATTTCTATAAGGTATTTATAGGGGGAAGGTCCCGTGTCTTGTAATGCCATGTCATTGACAATTTCCAAACATAGTAATCATGCAATTGACTAGGTGGCAAGGTCATTGTACGTGTGACACCCCAAACTCGACCGGCAGGGTCGGTCCGAATTTGAAGCGTTACATTAGCCAGTAAAGCGACTCTCTAGCTACCGACCACCCGATGCACACCCCAACCTTATAACACCTCATTTATGACTAATTAACTACCATTTATTAATGCAGAAGTAATTTGTGAACCATTTTAAAACTTTTTCTAAGTATTTAAACCTAAGGGTATTTTGGTCTTTTTACTACATAATGTTAAACTATCTCGATTTTATTTCTAAATAGTTACTGACCTTCTTTTAGTCAAATTATGCAAGCCCTAAAAATTTTAGCTTAATTCAAGTTCATTTACTATGTTTAATTCAAGTTTTATTATTACGGACTAAATCGTAACTTTAACAAACTTTTAGTACAATTTCCAAATTAAAAATTAAGAGTGTTTCTACTAAATATTAACAGTTACAAGTCTAATTCTAAAATATTACCAAGTTTCCATATCATTAAAGGCTTCAATTAACCTAATCAAGTTTTAAGACTAAATTATAAATTAAGCAAATTAGAATACTAGATTACAAAAACTAAAAATCAAACCCCCAAAAACCAACACGGTCGTGTGTAGACCACTGCACCTATTCTGTTAAAAATTCATTTTAATTACACGATTTTACATATTTTACTTACCCATTAAACTTGAAAAAGCTACAATTAATTACCATAAACATCCATATATCTCCAATTTAATTTATTTACAACAAATATGCAACAATTAATCGAAATTTAACACCCAATTAAACGCTTAGCAAACACCAATTAATTCACACAAGCTACAAACCTTAGCCGCAAGCAATCCATTCCGTGGTAAGCTTCAATTAAACATTGTTAGTATAAAATACATGCTTAATACACTTCGTTATCAATGACCGTACGAACACTCATCAACGTACCATAAATCAAACATCAATTCGATAAAAAATCATGTATTAAAGCAATTATAAAATCACCAAAATTAAAGTCCAAAGTTTAATGTACAATGTCCATTACAAGTAATATAACACTAGTCCCAAAAGCATCACAATGCCCTATATAGTCTCAAAAGTAAATTTCTTAAGCCACTACCTAGCCTTATTCTTGGATCGCCCTTACACTCACTTCTTGACTCCTCATGCCTGGAAATTCTCTGCACAAAATGTAAGGGTGTAAGCTTAAAAAGCTCAGTGAATGTTAGTTAAAACATCAAGTAATTTGCACTCAATCATGCATAAATCAAAGCAATTAAGCATTAATTTTCACTCACAACATGTTAACATTTCACCATAACATTACATGCTATTTCAAGAATTAAGAATCAATTTTTCCATGGCATGTAAAATCTTCTTTTAACACATAAACATTCAATTATATTAGCACATTCAATTATATTAGCACAATCAATCAATTATATTGGCATAATACATCCATTGCAAGTAAATGTGTGATTATACATTGGATAAATGGATCTCTGAACTCCCACAAATCAAATACATTCCTCTGAATTGAGAGGGCAGAAGCCACATGCTCCCTTATAGCGACTCAAATAACCCGATGAGTGGAGACTCAAGCTCAACACTCCCTTATCTACTCCAAAAAAATCAGGCCACCAAGACCCATATGCTCACAATATCACAAACAATGGTGAGTACTCACAAATTCTATGGCATGCCAACTATATGCAATGGACCCACCATGCAATGTTGTCAATATAATCATAAATACAAGGCATAAAATATGTTATTTAATCACTTAATTTAGGATGTTAAAATGTAAGTAAAAGCATGTTGCTAAGCAATTTTAACATCAATAAAATTAAGCATAGCAAATATTATTTTCCCAAAATTTGTGAAAATAGAACGTCAATAATGACAATATATTGCAAAGAAAAGAGATAAAAATACAGAACACATAGATTTTTACGTGGAAACCCTTTCGGGAAAAAACCACGGGCAGAGGAGAAGAAAATTCAATATGTCGAATTTGAATAATTATAAGAGATTTTTCGACTACATCTATTTATAGGTTGAAAAAAAACCTAATTCTAATCAAAGTCACATATATTATGTTAATAAATGCTAAATATACTATACTCATAAATACTAAATCTTCTTCTAGAAATAAGATATATTTTGTTTAGCTTGACTTGCAAGCAATCTCTTAGAATTTGGGTCACACAACTCTAACAATCTTCACCTTGACACGAAATCTCAA